>VUQS01056404.1:5898-22840 GCA_015108495.1 Heterochromis multidens | reverse complement strand
CCTTGTTACCCCCCCCCCCCCCCCCCTCATATACCTGTAAATAAATACAGTCCTATTCCACAGGTGCATTCAGTCTACAACAGTGTCTTTCTTTAGCCACAACTTTTTCTTACGTAAGCAAGTAATGATAATAAATGTTATGTTCAGATGAAGAAAAGCTAATGGAGCCACTGTAGACTGTTATCATGCACCTCTGTGACTCATTGTGTATTTAATTTAGGCCACAGGATAATATGTACACAGTTTAAGGAGGGTCATTGGTAAATTACATTATTGTTGATGCTTATGGTTGTCGAGATTATAATTAAACTGTACAATAAATGACTGCAAGTACATTTACCTGTTCTGTCTTTATATGTACAACCTGTACTGACTTCTGAACATTCTGTATAATAAGCTGTGTTATAACCACAAACAAAAAGAAACAGCACCACTGATATAAAATCTGCATCATTAAACCTAAACACATTGACAGTTGGTGCTTCAATAGATTTTAAATAAGAAGGAAACCATATATTTGGTGGTATTTTTGTTTTTCTTTTGTTCAGCATGACAAGTTTTTGATTAGCTGTTGTCACTCAGTCTTCTCCATCCTCTGTGTCTCTGCTCTGGAGGGCAACTGGACCCAGGAGTTCTTTAAATCCTGTGGTATTTCTAAAGGATTAAAAAGTGGTGTTGAAATAAATGCAGTCAACATTAATTTGGTGTTGACTGTCAGAATCAAGAGGGTGATATTTACCTGTCTCTTTTAGACTGCATGACATAAGAGCGCTCTCTTCTGAGTTGCTCCAGTCGCTCTTTGACAACGGTCTTCTGCTGGTTCTTGTCTTCCTAAAAAGCAGGCCACATGGTGATAAGATAACATACTAAGTTAAAGTATTAAGTTCTTCGATATATAGTTACCAGTGGTAGATCTTGGGTGAGGTGCTTTATCCTGTCTGTGTGTTTCAGGCCAAGCAGGTCTTCCTCTGCCTTTCTGTTCTGGATGATTGACAGGCGTTCCTGAACCTGAAAGACATGCTAACAATGTCACAGCATTTCTGCTTTCACGTCTGAGTTGTGAATATGCAGTGTCCCTCTCTACACCTTTGTCTCACCCTCAGCAGTTGCCTCTCTCTGTCTCTTTGCTGCCTTTGCTCAACCTTTTTTTGCATGTCCACTAGGTTGCGCATTGTCCTCTCTCTCTCCATTGCAGACACCGGTTCTCTCACTCGTTCTCTCTCTGTCAGTGTGGGTTCCTTCTTTGCCTTACACTCTGAGAAGCTACAGTCTACCTGGAACATAGGGGGGAAAAAACAAATTTTAAATGAGATTAATGTTCATGAGAACTGATTTAACCAGAATATAACAACACTACTCTTACTGTTGCTTCTGCAGAATATTTCTGGTCTTCATAGTGAGCAGGTTCAGGGCCTGTCAGGTTCCACTGCTTGGACTCTGTTTCTACCTCAGACACATCTCTGCCAGCATTAGTTATGTCATTGCATGTTCCAGAGCAGAGGTCATCCGGATGTGGGTTAGTTTCAGAGGAATCAGCCACAGGATGTGGCTGTGTGACCTCCTGGCTCTCTGCGACAATAACATGTGTTTGCAAGTCACATTCAAATACAGCTTCTCCTTCATTTGGTTGATCAGCTGCTGGTCTGTTACTCCAGGTCAACTAATAAGAATACAAAACGTGAACACATCACTCCAATGACAGTCACAGTGAATTATGGTCTGCTACACTCTTATGTAGTACCTCTTCTGCTGTGCTGCACTGCTGGTTTGCAGACTGTGTGTCACAGTGATCTGGAGAACCAGACTGTAACACAGTGGGTTTCAGTTCTTCTCCATCTCTCTCTCGATCTGACACATCACATTGTGTGGGCTGTGCTTGCGTCTTCAGGCTGCTCGCACCATCCTGAATCTGTCCTGTACACCCATCTGCAGCCTCTTCTCTGTGGTCTGTGTTATCCTCTGGTGGTTTGCTCCAGGCCAGGGTGATTAAGGAACCCTGTTTCTCACAGCTCTGGGGGCTTTTTAATTTACTGGCCTCTTCTTCCTCTTGGGCTCTTCCCTGTGCAGCAAGACCCTCATGAGCATCTGACACACACAAGATCTCCAAGTAGGGCAGGTCCTCCATCACTGCTCCACAACCTGAGGGAGTTTAAAGCATATTAAATCTACAGCGATAGGAATATGTTATTTAATTACTTATTTATTTAAATGTTTGAAATACCTGAACAGACATCCTGTTTGTAATTCCCATCTGCAGTTTGGGTTTCATTCACGACACTGTTGTGCCTTTTGTTTGAATTGGCCGTCTCAGCTTCAGCTGATCCACCACTGATGTTTTGGACCTCAGCTTGTCCAGTGTAAGAGGACTGAACTATGATTTGCTTGCTGCTGCTGTTTTCAATCCAGTTTGGATAAGGATTTAACAAAGAGCCTGAAGTAAGGGGGGCATCTGAGATCAGGAGATGGAGCAGGTTGCTGAAGCACTGAGCTTGAATTTCATATTCATATTCATCCTGCAGAGCCTGGAGAAGCTGTGCATTCTAACAAACACATAAGATGTACCATTATTACTTTTACAGCCTTTTGTATGTTTTCTTGCTTTGACTCGTATGTTGTGATTGTTTTGATTCACCTCATTCATCATTGTTTCCAGTAAAGCAGAAGCTTGGACCTCCTGAAGCTCCATTAAATGGGTTAGAAGTAGCAGGGTGCAGTCTTCCAGCAGAAGTTGGGACCATTCTCCATGGGCCTGCAATTGGGGCTGAGATGTGGGCTGTGGTTTAGAGTTTGTTTTTTCTCTGGGGCTCTGGGTCCCATTATGTGCCTGCAACCAAGCATGGATTTGATGCAGCCTTTTTATACAGCCATTCTTTAAAGCAACTTGATGATGATTATCTGTAGAGGGAACTGGAAAGAAGACAATGAATTGCAGAAATGCTGCAAAGAAAAAAGAAATAACTTCTAAGAAATTCTGCTAGGAAAAAAATTTGTTATTTACCATCTTTTGGAGTCACTGTGCATACTGGTGCCTGCAAATCCTCTATGGAGATCCCGTGTATTAATGTGATAAGGTGCTTCCTCTCCTGCTCCTGAGTCAGCACCAGCAGCTGCAGCACTGACTGCTGGAAGTAAACCAAAGTTTTTGTTCTGTTACTGATAAAACTACAAAAAAACTACTGTAAAACCACAAAAAAGGTCATGTATATAATTTGAGAGTAATATTATAACACGAGTTTGTCATGCACAATTAGATTTACAATACCTGCTCTACTGTCTTGAAGTCATCCTCTTTCTCTTCCTCTTCACCATGTAGCCACAAGGAGGCCTGCTCCGCTCTACATGGACTGTTCACATGTGGCCTGAACGGACAGACGACATGCAAAGGAAGCATTATGTACAAAAGTCATAAAGCTAAACTTGATGACTGTGAATACAAGCTATTGTATACTTTTGAGTGTTTTTTGGCTCACCACATCTCCCAGGACTGCTGGGCAGCCAGAAGAGCACTGTAAGACATTTTCTCTCTTTGAGCTCTAATAGTTGCCAACCTGATGTATAGACAATGCAGTTTCAGGCTCTCTCCATGCAGCCTGGAAGGTAAAAGATTAATGAGTCAACCCATTCCCTCTCAGGGTCATGGTGGCATTTCCAAATTTCAAGTATGAATACATACAATAAAATTTGTGTGCATTTACCTCTCACCCAGGACTTTAAGTGCATCCTGTTCTTGTTGACGAAATGTGTGCAACTCATTCAGGAGAGAAACAGCAGACCAGGACTGTTTCATGGACTCAGGACAGCTTCTAAAAGATGTAGTGGGATAAGCTTTACTATGGCACTTTGGCTTAACATGAATCAAGCTAAAGTTTTTTTTTTGTTTTATTTTTTACTTGAATTTTGATCAAGAAAGCCATTTTTTTTTAAACACAAATTAGTTTTCTAGTTGCCAACCTGAAAACTTGGAATCATGCTACAGGTTTCCTCGTGATTAGTGAGACCAAGAAACATTACTGTAGCACAGTTCTGTTGTTTAGGATATCACCTCAGTATTGTTAATTTCAAATGTTGTCTGTCAGACTAGTTTTAATATTTTGTCACAAATCTCCTACTATGTAAAGTTGGGTAGTTTACAGGAGCCAAACAAATGTTTATGTTGGCCAGTAGACTTTTTCTTTATTCATGTTTTCCATCCATCCATCCATCCATCCATCCATCCATCCATCCATCCGATAATCTGTATTTTCTTTTCTTTGTTGTTGCTCTTTTTGAAGCTGATACACCAGCACAGCTTAAACCACATTTTTGGTATTTATGCAGAACAGAAGGAGGCCTGTGTGGTATCTCAGGTTAGGGATCCTGTGACTAACAGACCAGTCTTGCTACTGCACTGTTCATTTTATGTTTCTGTACATTAATGCTAGGTAAAGCTTTAAACTACAGAGTTGACCTTTTTAACCCTTTTGCTCCCTGCTTACTTATCACTTTGGAGCCCTCATCCTGTTAGGATCAGTATGTTATTAAAGGCCCAAAGATATGAATGTCAGGTTAATAATAAGACCCTAAATTGCCAGTAGGTGTGGATGTGAGTGTGAATGGTTGTCTGTCTCTCTTTGTTAGCTCCAGTGGTTGGCCCTGTGATGGACTGGCAACCTATCCAGAGGTACCCTGCCTCTTGCCTTATGTCACCTGGGATAGGATCCAGCACTTTTTCAACCCATCTGTTTTGATAAGTCTACTCATCCTTTGCTTTGTTAGTCTTGGATAGCACACTGAGTCACTATATCCCCAACCTGTGTCACTGTAGCAAAGGTCAAACATTCAAGCAAAGTAGCAACAACATTTTTGACTGCAGTGGAGATGTAAGTGTACAAACTTGATCTATGTGTGTTACTTGTATATCCTGAAAGCTCCTGGCAGCTCAGCCAAGCTGATCATATCAACAGATGCCAAAGCTTCTTCTATATGATCCTCCAACCTTTCTACTTCCCGATGCTGTTGCCATAGCAGCATCGTCTCCCAGACACTCTTAGCTGTGGATGGCCAAAACAAGTAACGAAGCAGAAACATGAAGCATCCGAACCAGACTCTATAATGCTGAGTAAGGTCTACTTAGATGACAGTTTAGAGAAACCTTTCCTTACTGTGGTGCTCCTGAAGCATTTCTTTATAAAGTAAGTGGGTGACCACGTCATACTTGACATCCACCAAGAGGAGGACGTCTGACAAGGAGACACAGCCCCACACCTGACCTCTAATCCTTTGACTTTGGCCCTGCCATTTAGAGGGCAATATGCTCCGCACACCCTCTGAGGCCAATCTAAGGAGAAACAGACACATCAACAACACAATTACTGTAAGTCAGCACTTAAAGGGGTGGATTGTAATGTTACAAAACTCTATTTCTGAAATACTCAGTGTCTCCTTAATACTCAGTTTAAGTAATACTGGACAACCTTTGAAAGATAAAACATTCTCCTTATTAAAAAGTTGTGTTAATTGGCAATACAATAGATTGTTGCTCACATCAGTACACTCAGTTGTGCTACAGTGACTGACTTATTTTCTACTTGCTTCAGTGACTTTCTTGTTGTAATACACTGTATTGTGACCCAGGATTTAATATAATTCAATAACTGACACATTTGCCACAGGGGCTAAGGTATCAAAGTAAAAGCAGCTACTAATGTGATGCCTTTCAGGTTATTTAATCTTTGCCTTTTCACAGTAATCAACTGTTTATATTGTTTGTATTGTTTACTATATGGTTCATATATAAACACAATAAAAACAATACATGTACTAACAAAATTAAATATTAAAGTAACATCCGTTTGCCTATGAACTGAGTAACTTTTCATCCTAAATAAAACATGCTCACCTAGCCCAGCACTGCCTGGCTGCTTTCTTGAGCCTCTTCACACATGTCTTTTTCCCACAGAGCTCTTTTCCCTTTATCCATTTCTCCATCTGTGTACAGAAAGTAAAAGAGGGCAAATAATGAACTGCATTAATGCAGGAGAAAATCCACAACTCTCCAAGTACATACCTGTACATACCTGCTGTAGGGTTACTGAATTTGAGGTGTAAGCCTTTTTGAAAGCATTAAGGTCTATGTTTTGGAGCAGGGAATCCATCGTGTGATGAAAAGCATTGGGATTTCCAGTATTTAGTAGCAGGAGGTCCCAGTACAGCTGAAGATAACAGTATTTAGTCTTAGTAGTAAAAATAGTATTTTGATTACTGAGTTTCTAAGATATTGTCATATTAAAGAAAAAAAGATCATACCATTTCCTTCTTTTCCCGTTCCCTTTCCATTTCTAAGAGAACATCCAAAACATTTTCACCAATGCAGGACCAGCTACTGTGTCCTCCTGCAATCTGAAGCACAAGTAGCCTCATAATAGTATTCTATTACTATAACTTAGGATTTGCTGACTGTAGTAACAGTGATGTTTGTGACCAAATATGTCTGAGCTGTTACCTTCTTCATAGCTGTGTGTGCTTCAGTGGTGTTGGAAGGAAAATGAAACACTTTGCTATAGAGGAGACTCACATCTTCAGGGGAAAACTCTGCTCCAACAGACATACCCAGGGACTGGTAAAGACCAGCAATGTAATCCTGAAGCAAAGCACAGGGTTATCATCACATTTATTTTCAGTTCATTCGATTCAAGCTTGCAGATACAAATGTGAAAAAGAAATTGCATTTCTCAGACAGCGACATCAAAACATCCTACCTGCTCCATGTTTTCACTGCTGCAGGTTGATAAATTATACAGCACATTACTATGGTTACAACAGTCCTCTGGAAAACAGCTGGATCAGCTTACCAAGCAACAAAAGTGACAGTATATCTGTCAGAGACACAGAGGAGTGAAAGGTGATACATGTCCACGTGACACATTACACCTGGGTGAAGGGTTCTGTAACATTTAGCATGTAGTGAAAGTCTGTGGCTCCTAGCTTGTAAGTATTGTTTTGCCTGTATTTTACAGTCTATGGTATTAGAACACTTTATTTTCAAGGCATGGAACAATATTTAAACACAATATTTAAACACACAAGTGTCACTCTATTCAGATCCTGAGCGCCAGTAGATGTGCCCATTCTTGTGGTTAGGTCTTTAAACAGCTGACTGAGAATTTCCCTGGAATAAGTTTATTTATTGTTGAAAACTGCTTTCCATATATGTTGAATTGTAGGTTTATTTCACATTTTCACATGTCCAGCTGATCTGGTGTGTATTCACTAAAATACGCCGTACTCAATTAAATGCTATGTCTGCAGAAACTACAGTGTTGCCAAGGGGTAATGAAATATTACCATTATGTTTGTCTCAGAAACAGAAAAAAGAAACAAGAGAAATAGTAGGGAAACTTTTATTTGTAAAGTGGAGAAAGAGAAGTTTACCTGAGATTATGTGGCTTCCTCTATGCACAGTCAGACATTGAACAGTGCTAAAATTTTACCTGCATGATAAACAACTTTTGATAATTGGTAATACTGTTAAAGTAATATAAAAGCCACAATATTTCTATAAATGTGTTAAACAGAGAGGGTATGGAATTAAATGACAACTCTTTATGTAGTATAAATATTCAGTGTTACATTAAACAATATTTATAAAAACACAAGAACACAGTATTCCACTTTAGTGAGTATGTGGAGTCCACAGGTCATGGAGGTTCATCTGGAAATGTTTCCATTTCAGACACTGGTATACAGTAACACAAGGTTGATGCAGAGGTGACAGCTTAGTGTATGAGCTTATAAGTGAGTGTCCACTTGTTCAGTAAGTGAGGAGTTTGAGGGGCTGCCATGAATGATTTTAGGGCACTTTTCTGGCAGTATGCAATAGTTGTTGTGTAGGACCAGACCAGCAGGACACTGACAGCCTGGAACACAGGGCTTGAAGCAGTGGCTTTCTATCACTCCCAGAGGTACATCAACATTAAAGCAGGTTACGGGACAAGGGGGACCACACTCGTCAAACACGAAGCCCCTCTCCACTGGGCAGCCCACAGCTGTGGAAGACAGGAGCAAGAAAAAAAAACAGTGAGACACAGAACACTGTGATCACTATAGCTTCAAGGATATGACTTATTTTGACCTTTACCAGTGCTCAGCAAAAATTTTCAGGTGGCTGACAACAGTGAAGCCACTGGCTGTTTATTTTTAATTCAGATTGAATTGTATTGCATTACTTCATTATACCACTAGCCGTTTAATATCGGGGCAGTTAAGCTGCATTCACACAGGAAGCGATTTGCTTGTTGCACATTGCGTTGAAGCTGACGTTGGTCTCTAGTAGATATTCCAGTCTTGGGATGCCTAGGTAATAAGCACAGACTTCTTTTTATGGAAGTCAGGTCAGTGGCAGCTAATGAGAACAAAGTGGGCTATAACAACTTGTCTCAAACTGACTAATAAGGAATATTTAAACTGTGAAAGTTGCTGCAGTGGAGTCCTAGTATAAAAATGTGGAGATGGAAATGAGCAACTTGTTCAGTCCGAAACAACTGATGTTAGTTATGACAAATAATAGATCATTTGATGAGTGAAATTATGATAAAGCTGAGAGGTGATGTCCAAAGTCACTTCCATTTCTATCTAGTGCAGTATAATTTTGTTGCACATTTGTGCACTGGCAATAAAGGCATTCTATTCTAGAGTATATTTGCCACTTTTTGTGCTTTACTCACCGCACAGAGATGCGCTCCTCCACTGCAGGATGACTCCTGCTGCTCTGCACTGGCTGGCGTAGGCCTCCAGTGCATCACAAAGACAGTCATCAGTATTGGTGCCGCAAGCGCAGAGGTCATACACACAAGCGCCATACCACTGTTCAGGAGGCACCACGTGATGACAGGGCTTAAAGACAGCAGACTTCAGGATTTTACAGCGAGCGTTAGCCCCCTTCTTGGCCTGGTAGCCTGCATCCTTACAAGGGTCAACATCCTCACCAGGACGACAGGATGAGTGGAAATGGCTGCCATTTGTGACCTTAAATGACAGAATGTTATTTCATTGCATGCAGTCAAAATTAGTGGCAATTCATGTTTTTTTATTGAGCTATATTGATTTTACCCTCCAGCTGTTGCCAAAGTCAGACTCTGACACGCTGATTCGTCCATTCGGCATCCGGAGGTCATCTTGGTAGTAGTTGTTGAAATTTCCACAAAGACCACAGGTGTGGCCCTTATAGGAGCCTGGCACACTTACTTCCACATGTGAACGAGGACTCCATAGCACCTAAGGTGGACGAGTGGATGTACTTGTGTGTTACAAAACTGAGAGTGACCAAAACTACGAAAAGGTAAAGAGACAAAAAAAAAAAAGAATACTGTACCTTCAGTCCAATGTTAGTGTTGAGTAAGATTGTGTTGGTTTGTTGTTCAATATATATGTATGGTTCCCTGAGGAATGGCAAAGTCACAGCCTCATCATTCACCTGGATATTAGAAGATGGATGAGTGAATACACAAAATATAAAACTCACTGTATAAAACCCTTTAAAGTCCATTTACATACAAACCTTCACAACCCAGTCCTGTAGTAGCTGCACTGTGACATCACCTAAAAACACAGTGACCTCTTTAGTCCAGGACACTCCTTTACGTCCACGGTCATCATTTGTAGCATGAACACTGCAAAAACAAAAATGTGCCAATGAAATTTATTGTTATTAACTTTTAACACAATTTTGTCTCACATAAAATGACTTTAAATACAATATTTAATCCATCTATTTTCTGAAACACCTCCTATCCCAGCTGTCATAGAGCCAGAAGCAGGACACCCTGGACAGGTCGTCTGTGTATCACATGCTCATACAGAGACAACCACACGCTCTCACATCCACACCTATGGCCATTTTTAGAATCACCACTTAACTTAACAATCATATTTTTGAACTGTGGGAGGAAGTAAGTGTACCTAGAGACAACCCACAAAGGCCAGGGCACATTTTAAATCAAAACAGAAAGTCCCCAGCCAGCAAGGACGTCTAAACCAGGAACTTTCTTTCTGTGAGGTGATGGTGCTAACTGTACCACTTAGGTAGAAATGTTAGGACCCCATTATTCAGTATCATTTCCACCAACACAGAACCAGTATTGTTCTGGTTTTTATACACTCAATTCTCATAGCTATTGCTTGGGAAACCATGGTGAACCTCACCTGAAATCTCCACTTTCACAATCCTGTGCCAGGACATATGTGCACGTTCCCTGGAAGTGCAGCATGCGGCCATCGAAGGTCCGGTAATGAGGATCGCCAAAGGCAATGCAGGTAGCTGGACGAGGAAGGCAATGAGGACAACACAAACCTGGGACAACTGCTGGCATCTCATCCTGACAGCAAACCACATAAACAGACCGTGTTACACTGGCTGTGTATGAACATGATGAACCTAAAGAACCTAAAGAACTAAAGAAATGTCTGCAGTGATAAAATTAGCTCTGTGAAATCAGCCAGCATGTAAGCACAAATGAGAAATGTAGATAATTACTGATTCTCTGCAAACTGATGGGCGAACATCATGGGAACATTTCAGATTATGATGAAACACCAAGTGTGTGTGTGTGTGTGTGTGTGTGTTTTTAGAAATACTCACATTTGCACAGGTGAGGGGAGGGCAGCGTTCACTGTGACAGTGTACGTCTCCAGACACACACATACAGCTGGTGCACTCATCCACCTCCCAGTGTTCATTGGAGTGATACGCTGTCCCCTGGTACATACACGACACCTCTGAGTCCACACACACACACACACACACACACGAAAGTTTAATTTTTGAACAGAATACACCCCACCAGTACATTCATCTGTGGTGCTAAAACAAAGTCACATAGTATTAAATACCCAAAGATGAAAAGGTAGCAGCTTTTTTGTTTTGTGATACCTTGACATTCATAGCAGCATTTTCCAGGAATTTTGACTTGCTTTTGGCCTTCCAGACAAATGGCAGGTAAACACTCTTCAATGCTGCACTCAATGTAGCCCAACTAAGGATTCAGCCAGAAATAACAGATTTCTTTAAAAAAAAAATTATCTCAGCAGATTAAAAAACAAGGTCTAGTTTGGAAAATCTATTTTGTAATATAACACTGAGGGCAATATAGTGGTGCGAATCCAGGCTGAGGCTTTCTGTATGGAGTTTGCATGTCTTCTGTGTGGTTTCTCTCTGGGTACTTTGGCTTCTTCCCACAGTTCAAAGACATGCATGGGGTTAGGTTAAATAGTGATTCTAAATAGGCTGGAGGTGTGAATGTGAGCGTGAATGGTTGTCTGTCTCTATGTGTTAGCCCTGTGTCTGAAGATCTGTCCAGGGTGTACTCTGCCTCTCGCCCTATGACAGCTGGAATAGGCTCCAGCACCCCTGTGACCCTGATTTGGATAAGCAGAAGAAAATGTATGTATGTATGTATAGAACATTTTATTAACCCTAGGCCTTCAATTAACTCATTAATAAAGTATTCTGATTCTGACCAGAATCAAGTGCTCAGTATTTGTAGCTTGAATACTGCTTGAGAGCACTAGACCCATCTTAGTGTTTGTTGATTAATTCCTTGGTTATTTTTTTCAGCCATCTTTCTAAACCCTTTACATTTTATTGCTTTACCACATTATATTTGAAGATATTTAAACATGCCATAGATAAATGCTATGTCATTACTTGAAGTACTTCATGACAGGTGTCTGATTTTCTGTTGACTTACAATACAGGTGCATGTGACACAGACATCGTCGCTGTCTTTCCAGCTCGTGCCGTTGACCACATGCCTCTTCTGATCCTCAATTACACAATCTGCAAGGAACACAGGAAAGTCAACATATATAAAGATGTTTTAATACCAAGAATCACATTATAGGGTACAATTTGATTGCTTACAACATAAGATCCTACCTTTACACACAGGGCAGCATGAGTCTGGAGGGGTGAACTGTTCATTCAGAGGGCAGGCGAGTGGTGGGCAGACTTTGTGTAAGCAAGTCCATGTCAGGTCCTACACAGGAGATGAAGACAGCATCGCTATGATCAAGCAGTACCAACAACTCAATTAATAAATAAGTATATTTTATTCCTTATCTACAATAGAATTCAAACATCACTCAGTGTTCTTAAAAATATTGCTGACATATCTGTCAGGTATCACAAAAAAGTGTTGTTGTTTTACCTTACACTGGCAGGTAAAACAGGGGTCATCTGTTGCCAACACCTCATTGCCAATCAGCGCAGCAGTACAGTTACTGAGAGGCTCTAAACATACACACAAATGTTACAGAGATCAGCAATACTGGAGAGATAATATGCAGTGTAATTTATTTATTAATTTGTTTATTACTGACGTGCACAAACAGGACAACAAGAGTCCGGTCCAGAGAACAAAATGTTGCTCTTAGGACAGTCAACCAGACTGGGACACTGCTTTCGGTAACACTTCAGGTGCTGTTCTCCATCTGGCATCACCTGACATACACACAAAGTGGATTATAACTACTACCAATTACACTATTACAACTTCTATCTTCCATCTATCTACATTTATTTAACCATGAAATCTCAGTGAGATCCAGTCTCATTCAAAAAGGAAGCCCTTGCATTATTTCTGTATTATTTCTGTCTATTTTTCCTGCTTCTACAGATTTTGCTTAGTAGAACTGAAGCTTAAGTAACTTCATAATCATTACTGATTACTTGAACTTTAAATATTTAACACTGCACTGATCATTGGAACTTGTGCTGGCCATTCTTCACCATTTTCGAATGTTTTTATCACGTTGCGTGGACCCTAATGGAGGATGTGAGACTGAGCAAAAGACAAACCATTTATTTATTTAGGCTGAAGTAAAAAAGAAAATCCAAAACAAAGTCCATAAAGCAAAGCAACAAAAGCCAAAAGGAACACAGGAGAACAAAAAGGGAAATACACTGGGAAGGATAACAGACGCTACAACAGAGACTGAGGAAAAGATAGGATTTACAGACAAAGGGTAATTGGGGAAATGAGAACAGGAGAGGAATGAGAAACAGCTGAACATAATCAAGGTAATCAACAAACAGGAAGTAAATCCAAGAAAACATACCAAAGACATGCTAACTGAAAGTAAAACAGGAAACCCAGAAGATAACTAAGCACAGAGACACTCAGAGACAGAAAACCCCAAACAGAAACTCAAAGTCAGAAATACTATTAACAAAGCATTCCTCAAAACAAGGATCATATCTGGGAAGCGTGACAATTTTATTCTAAGGGTGTCACAAAATATCACAAAAACAAGTAAGCATTGATATCATATGTATAATAAACACAAGATAATATCATTTCATTTGTGTCGGTACAGTTCTGGCATATCTAGAATCCCACTGTGATTTTTGGGCCAAAATATCCATGTAATGAAACTCTAATACTCTGACAGCCCTGTTTTATACATACATTCAGTAGAACCAATAATTACATTAAACAAATAACCTAAACCAAAATTTCATAGTCACATTCAGGTATCCTTTTTACTTGTTTCATACCTCACATGTGCAGATCTGACAGGGGTCATTGGCTGGATGGAAACTGTCTCCTGGACCATACACTCTGCCCTCAAATATACAGTCTATTCAAAAATAATGACAGATTATTACAACACATATATCTTGTATGAAACTTATGGTTTTCACCACTGGGAGAGACTGCAGAGAAACAGCACCTAGAACAAATGTCATGTGAATTTGCTTACCAGCACACACTGGGCAGCACTCCCCAGGCACACTGATGAAGTTGACACATGGAGAAAGACAGTGTACTTCAGAGCAAGTGGTCACTCCGTCCACGCACATACATGTCATACATGGAATGGAGTCTGCAAACCAGCTGCTGCCCTCTGTATGCTCCTCTCCCCCATAAACACAACCTGAGAATGAAAATTGAGTCACTGGCAAGCTATTCCTCCTGTGATATATATATATATATAGAGTTCATTATTCTATTTACCTCTACAACGAGGACAGCAGGCTCCTGGATCAGTCACCTGATGCATACAAGAGAGCTTAGGGCACTCAGAAGTTGCACAATGCACCTCACCAGCCTGCAAGAATATTGCAGATCAGCACTTTGATACAAGAAAGGTGACAAATATGGAAACAAATAAAACAAGACTCTACAAACAAGATTTACAAAGTCAAACCTTGCAGATGCAGGTGGAGCAGTGGTTTGAACTCAGGGTCCATGTTTGCCCATCACTGAACTCCTGTCCATTCAGCATACACACTGCAACACAAGACCGAGAGTAGCAGAGGAAGAAAGCATTGAAGAAGTCAGTCAGAGTCCTATTTTCCCAGAGTTTAGTTTCCCAGAGTATTCCAGTATATGGTGGGATTACCAACCCAGAGAGTAGGCCTGGGAAGGTAAGCCGACCCTGAAGCAGTGACAAAATATGACATTAATACTGATGAACAAGAGAATGGGAGGAGAAAACAATCAGTGAGTAGGGTATGGTTTAAATGTAAATGTTAAACAGTGACAAAAGGTGTAAGATTGAGAGTGTGTATGAGAAAACTGTATCAAGTTGTAGTGGAGGATATAATATTAGTTCTGTCAGAATTACTTCAGATAACATTATTCCAATGTTTCTTTTTCTCTCAACCAATTTAAATTTGGACATTATGTTCTGGGGCCTCCCCATTATTCTATATGGAGAGCCTAAAGGCAGGGAGTGTACCATCAGGAGTCCTGACAGAACAGAGCAAAAATCAGTGACAATAGGCATCAAACTAATTAAATCAGAAATAGCATTAATAGCACAAAATGGAAAATGTGGGTGTGCAAAGGAGCTTGTGGGGTAACAGTAGCTGTATGCAGGCTGAAGCAGCTTAAGTAGCACATCCCATATGAGATTTGGCAAATAGAAGAAGGGTATCAGCTGAGCCTTCACCTGATGTTTGCTGTAATTGAGATCATCCAGGTTTGTAATAATAACACTGCAGGCAAAGCCATCGTTGGGACGAAGCCACACACATTGCAGCTGCCAGGGAATGCAAGGTGGTAGTATGTGCTGGATGGTCATAGTCTCTTTCTTCATTGCCCAATGGAAGGTTATATACTTTCTCTGTTAGGCATCTACATTTTCAGCTTGCTCTCCAGCCAAACATAGGACTCTCTAGAGCCCTTTCTGCACTCTTGTACCACATTGTTCCTCTGTTGTGGATGTCCTGCATTTTCTTCTGGGATTCTGATGCTGGTGTTACTTTTCTGCAGATGGTGGACTCCAGTGTCTGCATTTCCTCATGCAGATGAGGATGTGTTCAACATTCTGTGGCACCAAAGGTGGAGCCATGTGTTGAGGAGACATCCTGTTGATCTCTGGTGTATGGTAGTGGAAGTTTGGGCCCCACATGGGTTTTCTATGGGTAGCCCACAGTGGGTTAGCCACAGAATTCCCTCTTGGAGGCTCAAAAGGGCAAAATTGGTATGGAACCCATCTGGGGCTTTCCTTTATGATCACATCAATAGAATTTGCATGTAAGGTTGAAAGGATCTGGTACCTACCAAGATTTTGCTTGCTTCCCATTTTTATTAATGGTTACATTTGGTTATTTTTTTGTCTATTTAACTAGAGGAAGTTGGACCACATTTCTTATTTTTCATTTTGGGAACCGTCCTATAGGTTGTGCTGGGTGAACTGTTGGATTTCCATCCAGCTGCTTCATGAAGGTGCCATAGGCAGGGTTAGCCTAGGTTATATAGGAAGTTTGGTACCTATTTGAATTACTTTGTCCTCTACCTTGCTCTGTTTGTGTTGTCCATTAGACAACCAATAGACAACTATTTAATTCATTCACACAGTTCACGTTGTAAGTACTTGAAATGTGCATTCAAACTTAGGCTATTTTGCACTTCCCAGCAGAATCACAATTCTTTGGTTGTTCTTGTACAACTTTGAAAGGATGAAAAAAGAAAACATTAAAGGACATTTCACAAAAGACATAGACATGCTCTGACAAACAAAAGAAAACATGACAAAGTAAAAAGAAAACTGAAATATTCTCTAACTTCTTCTTCTTTTGGCTGCTCCCTTTAGGGGTCACCACAATGGAGCATCTGCCTCCATTTCACCCTATCCTTAGCATCCTCATTTGTCTTTTTGCCAGTGCCACCATCTCCAAACCATACATCATAGCAGGTCTCACTACCATCTTGTAAGTCTTCCCTTTCAGTCTTGCTGCTATCCTTCTGCCACAAATCACCCTGACACTTGTCTCCACCCACTCCACCATGTCTGCACTCTCTTCTTCACCTCTCTTGTGCACTGTCCATTGCTTTGACTGGTTGAACCCAGGTATTTAAACTCATCCACCTTCACTACCTCTGCCCCTCGCTTCTTCACTGTTACAACTGTTTCCCTCTCATTCACACACATGTTCTGTCTTGCTTCTACTGACTGTCATTCCTCTTCTCTCCAGAGCATACCTCCACCTCTCCAGGCTCTCGTCGACCTGCTTCCTACTCTCACTACAGATCACAATGTCATCTGCAAACATCATAGTCCACGGAGATTCCTGCCTGACCTCATATGTTAACCTGTACATCACCACTGCAAACAAGACGGGTCAGAGCAGATCCCTGATGTAATGCCACTCCTAACTTGAACCCACTGTATCACTGTTACTGCACACCTCACCACTGTCTCGCTGCCCTCATACATGTTCTGCACCAGCCTCATATACGTCTCTGCCACTCCTGACTTCCTCATGCAGTACCACACTTCCTCTGTTGGTACCTTATCATATGCTTTCTCTAGATCCACAAAGACAGAGTGCAACTCCTCCTGACCTTCTCTATACTTCTCCAGCAACACTCTCAAAGCACACATCCCAACAAGTCTTTCCCATAGCTTCATGGTATGGCTCATCAGCTTTATCCCTCTGTAGTTACTACAGTTCTGC
>VUQS01056399.1:0-11314 GCA_015108495.1 Heterochromis multidens | reverse complement strand
TCCAGAATTGAATTTAAAATCTTTCTCCTTACATACAAGGTCTTGAATAATCAGGCCCCATCTTATCTTTAAGACGTCATAGTACCATATCACCCCAACAGACCACTTAGCTCTCAGACTGCTGGCTTACTTGTGGTTCCTAGGATATTTAAAAGTAGAATGGGAGGCAGAGCCTTCAGCTTTCAGGCCCCTCTTCTGTGGAACCAGCTCCCAGTTTGGATTCGGGAGACAGACACCCTCTCTACTTTTAAGATTAGGCTTAAAACTTTCCTTTTTGATAAAGCTTATAGTTAGGGCTGGATCAGGTGACCCTGAACCCTCCCTTAGTTATGCTGCAATAGGCCTAGGCTGCTGGGGGTTTCCCATGATACACTGAGTGTTTCTCCTTCTCTCACTTCTGTTCACTCACCTTGTGTTTTTACACCACTCTGCATTTAATGAGTTATTATTCATCTCTGGCTCTCTTCAACAGCATGTCTTTGTCTTCCTCCCCTCACCCCCAACCAGATGGCTGCCTCTCCCTGAGCCTGGTTCTGCCGGAAGTTTCTTCCTGTTAGAAGGGAGTTTTTCCTTCCCACTGTTCCCAAGTGCTTGCTCATAGGGGATCATCTGATTGTTGGGGTTTTCTCTTCTCTCTGTATTATTGTAGGGTTTTTACCTTACGATATAAAGCACCTTGAGGCAACTTTTGTTGTTATTTGGCGCTATATAAATGAATTGAATTGAATTGAATTGAATTCAAATAGTTTTTCATTACTGTCTATCGCTAACCATTTCCTCTATGATGAACAGGAAAACAAATGTTATTTTAACTTTAGTATCTCACACTAAATGGCAAATATATGCTGTTAATTGTTTCTTAATCCACTGAAGCATTAGTTTCACAGTTACAGTATTTTTCATAGCAGCACATGAAAGTTTGCAATGAAGTGCAATGAAGAAGCTTAATAACAAAATGAGCAAAGCTGAAAAGCAAAAAAACAACTTTGTCTTCAACTGATTTTCTACCATGAGGCTAATGGTGTAGAGCAGAAAGTGAAGTAATGACTGTGTCTGGGCTAATTAGTTTCCTACACGCCTTCCTAACAGTTATTCAGCTCATCTGTCAGTGAATCCGCTCGCTGACTGCTGTAGAGACACTTAGTACAACAACAGATACACACAAGGTCTGTACTATGCATCTGTTTACATGCTTATGTGCCTTCTTTTCTCCCCTTGGGTTATTACAGAGTAGTTTTTGGACAGTGCACATAAACACATTGTATAATTTGCATAAATAAAATAAAAGTAATTGATTATCAAAAATAATATTTCTGTGTGTATGTGTGTGGTTGTTGTTTATGTATTTTTTTGTGACCAGAATTTTATTTTTGCAGATTATTTGGTGTTGTTGAGGTTTGCTTTCAACTGTTCTTGGACCACATGACCAAACTATCACTGGAAATCAGTCCCCTCCCTTTATAGAGTGTTATAAATGCAATAGGAAGGCAACTGCAACTTTTAATGAGAATGGTTTCATCCCTTCAACAATTGCTGGAATAAGTGTGAAAAATGAAATGTGTCTGTTAGACACAAATATGAATTTGATAAACACGTAGTGGAAAAGGGGATACAGCTATAAAAAGCACAACAATACCAGAATGATTTTATCTTTCAGTTACTGAGAATTGGTAAGGAAAGGAAGGATAATATATTGGGCTATATATGCAACTGGATTTGTTTATATTTCATATTTACAGCATATACTGTACAGATCTGTAAGATACTGTAAGTCAATTTGGCAAACCAAACAGAAAGTGAACCCTTCTGCCCATCTTCTGTGCCACTAAAAATTTTTTCAGACACTCTGCATAGCTAATTTGAAAAAGAAATAATTCAATTGACCGTACATCAATACTGTTTTACATTTAAAACGAACAATAAAACAGTTTGAAACACATTGATCAGTAATAAACAAAGCATTTGAAAACCCAAAGAATAATTTGGTTCATTATTGGCCTGTCTACATTATCAGATTAAGGCATCGAATGCAGCATGAACAAAATGTCCTGTTGATGCTTACTTGTAAATGAAAAAGCACATTATATTACACATTACTTGTTACTTTTTTTTTAAGAATTAAATTGCTAATTGCTCCCTGGAGAAAGTAATTCATGACACTACTCATTACATTACTTTTGTGTTACTCTGTAACATGGTCTGAAATGCACATTATTATGAATTAACAATATAAACCTTAGGTTACAGTCTCACACCCTGACACAATTACCTATCCTAGTGAGGACAGACATACAATCTTTCTTTTAGTATTTACGTTTGAACATAAAGAAAGTTGAAACCAGCCCAAACAGAGTCCAAAGCGATCGCCACAGTGATTCTACTGTAGAAACATGCACAAATAGAAATGGAGGCTACAATGCTATAAGCCTGACTGTTCATCACGTACCTGTTGAAGATCAGGCTCTGGCTGCTGGGCTGGGACTGGGATACACTCAGTCTGGGTTCTTTACTAGCATTTTGTTAGCATACTGTCTGTGCAGATGTTTGCAAAGAGCTGATTATGTGTTAGCAATATAATGCAGTTGTTTCTGTCCTGGATGCAGTTTGCACTTTACTTTGTGTTCTTGTTTTGTGCAATAAAAATGAAAGTAATGTTCATGTCTCCCCTCCTTCATTTTCCTCATCCCTGCACACCACCTGAAATCAACTGCACAGGCAGAAAGAGGCATTTTTGATTTTTTTTTCTGCCCTTTGCAATGCAAGTAACTGTAACTGTAATGTGATTACTGAACTTAGTATAGTAATGTGTTACATTACTACATTACTGAAAAATGTAATGTGATTACAGTAACATGTTACTTTGTGTTACACTCAACACTGATGATGGCTTATAACTGAAATCCTTATGTTTGTTGCCCAAAAACAAAAAAGAAAATTATTTAGAAATTAATTACAACATGATGTTTATTTTCATATGCTATCAAGTTCTAAGACCAAGCAACTGATTTGTTGTTTAAGATTTAGAGTTGAGTATGCTGCAACTTTTTATGGTCCACTTGAACCCTAGACAGAAAGGTCACTGCCAATCAATATAAAGTTCTTCTGAGTGATTATCCTTTGATGAAACAATACCATCCTGATTGGAGTGCTCTCTCTCAGGCTGACAATATCCCCAGTGAATAGTTTTATGACAAATTATGTCTGGCTTTGCAATCATTTGATCTCGACCCAGTTTAGACATGTTTGACAGCTGTTTCCACTCCCATCACATGGAGACCATCTCTTGAAAGAACTGTGTTCCTTCCAGCACAGTTCCAAAACTTGGAGAATCAATGCGAACTGAAGCTGCTCTGTTATTTTGTTGTGTGACCCAACATAATAACAGGGTACTTCAGGGTTTTTCCCCTATAATTATTAGCAGTGTTAAAATGTTTCTCCATATTTTGTCAGCCTCAGTGTTTTCTCAGTGTCTAATGACAAGCACTAAAGAACATTTTACATTTGATTTCCCACCATAGTGTGTTTTCATTTTTGACCTGTAGCAGTAAGAAGAGTTTAAATTATTGTTTACTTCATCCTTTCATCTCCTTCAGTAGGCTAAAAACAGTTTATTGAATGCCACTGTTAAGTAATTTCCTACCAACTGTTCAGACCATCGTGTATTAATTAACTATTGTTTACTTCCAAATACAAGCACTCGCTAGAATTCTGCCAAGGCTTTTCAAGTACTGACAAAATTGCCATATCCAGAGAGGAAACACTCTTGTTTTGCCAAGGCAATTTATTTTGAAAGACTCATTCCAGGATAACATTGTTAATTTCCCTAGCATATTTTTACCAAACACCCCTGGCTCGCTGTACAACTAAATCATCATTCCCTTGGAAGGAGTGCGTGGATTTACAGGACATAACCTGTAATTCATTTGACCAGTCAAATTTCTAGTAGCTAATGTTTGAATTACAGATTGATTGAATTAAGGCTTTTTGAAATATGTCAGAGGAAAACCGACTGACCTTTTTTAAAATGAAAACACAGAATATTATTTGTGTGAAATAATGTACCATTTTACTGACTATACTGCTTTATGATTAACACAGGTTAGATTAATAGGGCTGTAGTCTCAGGAGTGACGCATCAACTGTCTGTTCTCGTCAGCCAAATTCTGTAGTTTTTCTTTCATAAGGAGAAAAGCTCTGCACGAATATGCTCACGGGATTGAACTACTTTTGGCAGTGTGAGGAACAAACTACATGTGAAAAAAGGGGTCTTCTGAAAACACCCATGTTAATTAGCTTAAAATTATTTGACACTGCATCAAACAAATTGCAGCAATTTGTTAAAACAGATGGAACAAAAACTGAGTCTAGCCTCTGTAGCAGTTTCTGTTATATTCAGCTGTGGGGAATGTAGTTGTATTTTGAAGACCAAAGAACGAAGCTTTGGTCTTTAAAAGCAACAGCTACATAAATAAAACAGTTAGATTTTAGCTGATTCCGCTTGTATTGATGTACAAGTGATTTGTACAGATCCCTGTTCTCCCCTTGTACCTACAGTATATCTATATTGTAGCTGACAACAGAAAATGAAAAATATGTTTATCTGCCATTTTCACTGTGTACTACAGTTGAAGCATACTGTAACTTATACTGCTCAAACTGAACATTTTTCCCTTTGCTATTTTGCTGTTTTGAAACTGGACATGACAAGCGACTGAGTGAGGAACAAGGAGCACTGCATGCTCACATTGCACATATTTTAAAAAATAAACTTTTATCACATTTTATCCAAAAAGACTTGAAAATAGCAATTGAGACCATAAACTCAACAGTACAGTATTTACTGAAGTCATAGATCAAGGGAACCAGTTCTATAGATTTCTAATATCCAGTCTTCTCTTTAGAACTAGAGGAGTTGCCCCCTACTGACCATGAGAAAGAATGCAGGTTAAAGTCACTTCCTCCTGTCTTTTATATAAAGTACATGTAACAAACTAAACAAGAGTAGCACAGCTACAGAGGGCTGCAGTAAATCAAAGCATTTCTTTGAGGAACATCACCTCAACATGTTACCAGTGTCATGTGTCACTAACAGTTAGGTTACAATAACACCCCAATTGCAAACAAAGAAAAGACCAACATAAACATGATGTCAAACTGAATAACAAGTCAAAGGAAAATGTGAACTGAGTCAAATTATCAGCCTGCAATTCTGGTCAGACTTCATGTTGATGTCATTTTGATCTAATTAGCACATTCTGTCACCCATGCTGTTTTCACAGTTGTGCAGTATTTCAGATTTGAAGTTATGACTGACATAACAAAGTGTTACAGATATTTCAGAGATAAGACTTTCTAATCCTTTGTGGTGATACTGATTTTCATTTAAACAATCTAACAGGATTTACAAAACATTTAAAAATTTACCATACTAATCATCCATCCATCCATCCATCCATCCAAAGCTTATCCAATTCAGGGTCACGGTGTATTAATCATTATCAGCTTAAAAATTAGAATGTTCCAAATCTAAGAGAAATAAAATGAAGCATGGCTTTCCATCACTGGCAATGTTTGGATCTCTGCCAGTGAATTTTAAGTTGGAAGAGCACCTCCAAACATGTAATTTGGTTTTGCTTGGTGGAGGAATCTTTTAATTTGCATTTGGATTAAGGATAGTTTCTTCAATTTTCAAGATGTTGCTGGAAAATTCTAACACATTAGTTACTAAGGAAGCATGTAACCTGTTCTGGCATCTTGGTCCCAGCCTCACACTAGTCTCAGTAGACTTTTTGTTTTTATCTCTGCACACAGTTCAGAAGACATCAACAATGTGAAGACTAGCTTTGACCTCCATAACAGCTCAAACTCGACATGCCAAGATGGGCGCATCTGCACTCTCTGTTCTCGTTACTAAAGGAGACTATCGGAGATTTAATATCCTCTTGTCAGTTGAGCAGGTGCAGTCTGTTGAAGAGCTGTATTACACACAGAGACAGACCTCAGATGTCTTGTCTCTGTGGTTGGATGGATCAGTAGCAAACACATATTTTTAGCTCTGCTCTGCTTTCTTTAGGTCGCTTTAAGCAGCTCAGAGGTGTAACAAAATATAGATGATGGAAAAAGGGCCTTAGGGTATTTTGAAATGTGGTACTGGTTCCCCGCATTTGTCGTAGCACTATTTTCCATCCATCAAAACACAATGTAACACAGCTTTTGATATGCATTTTAGTCTTTAGAGCCCACTGGCTGCACCATTCTCTATTCCCACAGCTGTCACATTGAGTAATCTTGTGAGTAATGACAAATGAATTATCATTTCATGAATTTCATCATTAAATGCACATTTCAGTTAAAGTACGAATGTTAATCTTGCAGTAGTTGAGTGCTTTTGTTCAAGTGCACTACAGAAGTACCAGAAAGAACCGACAAGTAGTCATCAATAGGGTTCCACAGTGGCAAGAAAAAAAAAACTCGTCGTCAAGTAAAAAGAGATCATCATGAAATTCCAGCAGCAGGAAATGGGAACATCTCACTTGTTCACATGGCAGTCAACTTGTAATTTTCTGTGTTTAGGTTAGTGTCTTAAAATTGGTAAATCTTTGAAAACACAAACACACACTAGTCATGACAAACCCAGGACTTCGTCAGGTTATTAACCAACAGAATGCAGAGTGCTGTCCAATAATTTTTCAGATGTGGCAGCTTTTGAGCATACCGATAAAATCTGATAAAAGTGCAAATTTTATATTTAAAGTTGGCGATATATTACATCTCAGATGTAATATATTTCAAATAAAGTATTTATTACTGTTTTTTGGTAATGAGGTGGTAATAACATGTTACAGCACTGACACTGATTTTTAAGTTTGATATGCCAGTTATCAGCACATAGTTATTTATTTACACATACAGTGGTTCCAGTTAAAATTAGCTTTATTCTGGAGGCATGTTTCTGCATGTTTCTGGCAATGTCAGTCCAATATTTAACCCCATTATAGTTATTGTTTTCAACTGTGCTTGGCAGCTTCTTCTAAGATATCCGGCTTTTACACTGCTAAATGCTCCTCTGTTGTAATCAGATACTTGCTAACTCCTTTAAGTCTGCTATTTGAAGCTAGGAAGGTGCTGTACTGTCAATATTTGGTTATTACAGCTTTTTGCTGAAAACTGCCGCTGAAAATATTGTTATGAGAACCGCAATATTAAACAATAAATTAACAGACCAGACAACTAAACATTTAGCTGAAACTCACTACAAAGCTCATTCGGGCTAAGCAGAGATTACATTGTGAGTGATAGTTCTCTGTAGGTTATCACTACCAGCCACAAACTGTCAAACTGTCACATTGTTTTCACATTGTCATTTGATACACTGAAATTTTATCACTTACAGACACCATTAATATGCCCTTTTTCAGTATATAGTGACTTAAAGCCTCACATAATAGGGCCTTTCTCATGGCAGCCATATTACAATTGTAGGGTAACCACAGTTGTTACTAATAAAAATTAAAAAAAATTAAAAATCCTGTTCGAGTTAGGGTGTCATTACCATAAGTAAGTATGCACCTGGGCATCTAAATGGAACATTATTTCACCTGTGTTTACCCTGCATCCATGTGTCAAAATGGCTGCTGTAAAGAGGGTCCATTATTTGCGGCTTTAGTAAAGCAGTAAATACTGTACTGCTTCAGGTTGCTGTGAAAACATATAAAAAGACTGTATGTCCATTACTCCAGGACTTGTTACTCAAGTAATAAGTAAAACAAGCATGTAAGTGTCCTACTTAATGAAAGTGTCTGCACGTTGTTCAGCCAGCACATTTCAGCACAAGGCCTTCATCAAGGTGTTTTATGGAGCTGGTAAGAGTGTATTTTGTATTTGTAAAGTTTTCAGACCCTTTCAACTTTGCCACATTTTCTTTGGTGTTTTTTGTGTGTGTGTGTGTGTGTGTGTGTGTATGTGTGTGGCAGATACAAAGAAACCAAAAGTAGACATGATAAATGAATGATTTGAAGACTGGTGTTTTCCAGAACTGAGTGGAACTGAATGTGCTACTGCCTGGATGAATCCTTTAAAAAAGTAAGCATATCCTGTTTGTGAGTGAGATCCAGTAAATATGAAAAATAACTGATTAAACAATCAGTTTCTTCCAGAGAAAATTATCTAAGGATAAACTATAAAATACACAAAAGCAGGCTCCAACCAAATCTTATTTTCCAGATCCCAAAAGAGCACTGTTCACTCCAGCCTAATGAATAAATAAAACAAACGCTGCCATCTGACTCACCAGTAATGCTGATAAATGATGGTTAGCAAACTAATAATGTTCTATCCAACAAGACAACATAATAGAGCTACTTTAAAAGATATTTTTAGATTACTAGGAAAAACATAAGGTTGCTAGGCTCTTAGCTGCTATCAAATACCTTTTAAAGTGTAAACAATTTATACTGAGCATCAGCTAACCACTCTGACCTCCTGAGGTGAGATAACTATCAAACTGCACGAGTTCATTAAAGTAACAAGGAAGCCAAAATGAAATGGAGCCAAGCCTGTAGAATGTCCTCAGTTGTGTTGTGCACTAGCACTTCCTCTTCACTTTTTAAAAGTAGAATATCCTGATGCTAATTGTCACCATCTCTCATGCAAGCACAATCAACATCAACACAATCCCTCCACTCTCATCCTCATGTGGCATCACTGTGCCCTCTACCAACAACATGTTGAGCCTCAGGTTCTGGAGGATGAAAAGCAGCAAACGTGTCCCAGCACCTTCCAGAAGGGCCTGGATATTTCTCCACCTTGCTTTTCTTTTTTCATCTTGGAGTATTATGTGTAGATTAATTAGAATAAAATGACTAGAATCCTTTCTATTAAATTTGACACAAAGTGCGGGAAATGTAAAAAATAAAGTTATTTGAAAGGTAAAGAAACAGAAATATAGGATACAGAAACAAATTATGGGTGTGTACTATCAAACAAAATAAATTAAGCTTCAGAGGCAGGTAAGAAATTGGCCATGGTTGAAAAAAAGATACTATTCCAACCATGCTGTTAGATTAATATTTTAATTTTATTTTAAGAGCAACAAGAAGATGTTAATTTTATGCTTAGACTTACCAGAACAATTTTGCAGTTTCTTTCCCATTGTGCACTAATTCAATCAGACATATCTAAATATCAGGAAAGCCATTTATCATTTAGCAGACTAAACTAAACTTGGGTTATCATACCTGCAGGGCTGCACATTAAATAATGTGATCATACAGAAGATTACATGCATGGTGCCATGAGAAGTAGATAACCTTAACAAAAACACCACACATTATAGTACACAGATGAAAGAAATGAGAATTCTGGTGTAAAAAAACAGAATCAATGTTTTTGTTTGTTTGTTCCTTAAGACAAAGTCCAAAAACAAAGTATGTGATTTTTTTTTCTTTATATTTTAAAGCAAGAAAACAAAGACCAAACACTGTGGTATCCTTTACATGACTTGGTTGCATCATCTTTCTATCCACAACTTAACCTAAACACAGTAAACAAAAATAATTATGTCAACGGCTGGCTGTGTGTGGCAGGCTGAGTGAGGACCCAAAGCGCAGACTCCGGAGACGGATGTGAATCAAAGAACAAGTTTATTTGCTAAGGTAACAAAAATACAAACAAAACTCTGGCAGAGCGCGTAGAAACTGAGAACTGGCTATAAACAGGAAACAGAGCGCACAGCTAACAAGGGAAACAATGTTTGACGACACAATAAAACAGGAAGTGATACTCAGACTAAGACACGTGATCTTGACTCTGGGGATGAGTAACAAACAAAGACAGAGACAACAGACTGGGGAGACAGAGCACCGAACAGACAGACACTGGGACGTGACTGAAGAGACAGACAAGAACCACAGAGAAAACCAATAACAGAACACAAAACCAGAGAATACAAAACTAAAGATACTCTGAACTTAGGACATAAGGCATAACAACTCAAAACACTGGGTCAAAAGACCCAGGACCATGACAAATTATTGTGTAGGGAGGACCACATTTGAGAGTACCACTGTGATATTTTCTGTATAATTCTGATGAACTGCATCATCTGTTGCAGCACTTACCAGAAATATCTTGTGAATATGTCATGCATTTGTGCATGTGCACGTTTACCAAAGATCCTTTTAATTACAATAAGTAAATTCATAATTTTCTTTAAAGACAAGTTGTGCTTATTGTTTCATGTGTCATACCCATGATAATTTATTTAGTACTTTAACACATCCTGAAGTTTGCCAGGTTTAACACTCAGGAGTCATTGTGCACATGGGAAAACTTTGCCTTCAGGGCTTTCTACCAGACAAGCTTTGTTACACATAGCCAACATTGTCTGAAAGAGTGTATTTTAACCCAAAGCATGTCTGTTTCTATGACTGGAAACTGAAAACTCTACAGATTTTGGAGAACAAACCAGGGCCAAAATGAGACTGAATATTGCACTTATGAGCTGGACAGCAGAAAAACACTGATAATTTATGCTGATGCTAATGTTCATTAGTGTCTCTTGATCAGCTAGTCAGTGTATTCTCTCTTTTTATCTCTCTCTCTGTCCTCTCCCAGTCATTAGCATTATACACAAGACGCCTGGGTAATGCTTTACATTTCAGTCCACAAGATAATACTGAGTAACTCCTCTCTCTCAGTTTACATGATTTTGTGATTTTTCTGGCTTACTAGTTTAGTACATATTGGTAGATATGTAGGTAGTTACAATGGAATAAAATTACATTAGGAAACGGTGTAACAATGTCTGTACAAATTGTACAGATATACTATAAGTACAAAAATATTGCAGTGTAAATGAGTTATGCTATACATTGCATCCGGAAAGTATCCACAGCGCTTCACTTGTTCCACATTTTGTCATGTTACAGCCTTATTCCAAAATGGATTCAATTCATTTTTCACCTCAGAATTCTACACACAATACCCCATAATGACAAAGTGAAAAAGTTTGCATGAAAGTCTTGCAAATTTATTAAAAATTAAAAATAAAACTATAACATGTACATAAGTATTCACAACCTTTATCATGACACTCAAAATTTAGCTCAGGTGCATCCTGTTTCCTGTCCTGATCATCTGTCAGATGTTTCTACAACTTGATTGGAGTCCACCTGTGGTAAATTCAGTTGATTGGACATGATTTGGAAAGGCAAACACCTGTCTATATAAGGTCCCATAGTTGACAGTGCATGTCAAGCCCTGAAGTCCAAGGAATTGTCTGTAGACCTCCAAGACAAGATTGTATTGAGGCATA
>VUQS01056397.1:0-18734 GCA_015108495.1 Heterochromis multidens | reverse complement strand
GATGATGGGAAGACCTGGAGAACATACAAAGTCAAGAGCAAAGATGAGGATATGGTGAGACACTTGTACGGGCATATAGACACAGGTGTATGCATCCATTGTCACCCATTGCTTCTTGTTCTGTAGTAGACAGACAAAATACACACTCATACATGCGCGCACACATCAACTAGAGACTGTGCACTCAGTCAAGGACAGGGTGGAGGACATGATGAGATGGCTTTTTAATTAGCTAGCACACACCGGGCCCATCCTGCTGCCCCTTACCCCCCTCCACTTTTATGACTTCTAGATTGAATTTATATACTATTTGGGGATGAACATCCACCAAATAGGCCACAGAGCATTCTGTCATTCCTGACAGCAAGACACGGCTGTCCTCTCTTTGGCCAAGCTCCGAAACACCCAGACTTCCAAACTTATTATCAAATATATTATCAGATTTGCACACTCTGCGTCTGGACTTTAATATTATGTGCACATTTAGAACTCAACTGTTTTTGGTCAATCAAAGCTGGACATACAGAAAAGGAAAAATGTCTGTTTGTTTATACATCTTGCACTCAAATCATATAGTTTCTGTCAGGCTATCTTTGGTGATTTGGATGAAACACTCCAGAAGGTAAAGTGATATAATTGGAACACTAATTTAAAACACACCACTGTTCTTATGAATTACTGGCTCAAATGGTGCGAGAAATTGTCTATTTTTCCCTGTAATTCTAGCTCATTGACCTTGAATGACAGCAATTTGTTGAGAGTGGAGTAGACACTAGAGACAGCAGCAGATAGACTGCCACATTATTGCAAACTGATCTGTTTCACCATCCCCCCCGCCCCCCATCTGCTGTTATTTCATCCCTTGCAACAGATTTTCAGAGGAAATGTCGATAACAACGCTCCATCAGCCAACTCCTTCACCCCTCCCATTGAAGCCCAATACGTGCGCATTTACCCCCAAGTCTGCAGGAGGCACTGTACTTTACGCATGGAGCTGCTCGGTTGTGAACTAACAGGTGAGTGAGCTTTCTTCATCCAACTGAATACACTAATCACCATCATTATCATAAATAAATCATACGTAACTTGGAAATCCACTCCAGTATGCCTCTTGCACAATTGTTCCACTTTGATTTTTTTTTTTTTTTTTTAAAGTAGTGTCAGCACTGAAATATTTTTTGGGACTCGGGTTAGATGTTAAAAAACAGTTTAGAGCAAATCTGTTTTTGTTGTTGACAGGGTGTTCTGAACCACTGGGTATGAAGTCAGGCCATATCCAGGACTATCAGGTCACAGCCTCCAGCATCTTCAGGACACTCAACATGGATATGTTCACTTGGGAGCCTGGGAAAGCCCGTTTAGACAAGCAGGGCAAGGTCAATGCTTGGACAGCTGGTCATAGCGACCAGTCACAGTGGCTACAGGTAAGATGCAATCTGAGCCAAGTCTGTTATCTGTTGCAGCTACTGTAGAGATAAATCAATATATTAGCAGGAAAATGAACAACAGACAGCCCTGTTCTTGCAGATAGCTGGCTTTCACTCTGATGAAGGATTAGCTCTTACCTCCCTGGCATAGTAATTGATGGTTGTGCATGGTAATGCATGCCAATGGATTCAATTATATTTCATAGGGAAGGACTTCACTGTTCATGCCAGTTGAGAATTAAATTATCTCTTAAAATCCTACCTTTGTTAGCTAGATCTCAGTATCCTTCTTGGAAACAGTCAGTAATAGGTAGTAAATTCTGTTTATTTCTATGTCAGTCTGTTTGAATCCAACACCCACACTGCCTCAGTTGGAAGAGTTTCACCCTGTTATCTCTGGCTGCAGTCCAGGCTTTCTATCTCTATGAAACCAGCCCATCTATTTGTTTTCATTACAGAAGTGAAGGCTAAACATGTCTCCTGAAAGGGACAAGACACGTCTCTAAGTGAACGTTTACCTCCCAGTCTTTCTGTTTAACAATATGTGAGATTGATGGTGGCTGAGGGAGTTTCAGATAGATATCAATAAGACTCAGTCAGGCTTAGAATTCCCTTATGTATGGCCTCATATATTGGAGTTTTTTGTTTTTTGGGGGGGGTTTCATTAAAATAAAAGAAGCCATAAATGCTTTTTGCTTTTAAAGTGAGAAACCAGATCTTACTTCATGCTGTAAAAGTGATAGCACAGAAGAAAATGTGATGTGGATTATCTCATCAGGGAATTGAAGATCAGAGTGATTTCTTTGATTTCTTGGCCTTTCTCGCAGACTCGCTCACACATACCCCCCTCCCTAGCAGTGACACAGTTAACGCTCTGTAGTCATACTGACTGGTCCGGCTGTTATTAGATTGGTTGGGTCTTGATTCAGACATGTTTTTTATTACGCTGAAAGCTTTTTTTAGACGATGACGGCACACAGGGCTGTGTGTCGGTGGAGACAGGTACTTAGGCAGGCTCCATCCATGCTAGGGAGTTTGGCTAAGCAAAATTGATTGCTTTGTGTAAAAGAAAACTTGCAGTCTCATATTACATGCTGTGCTGGCAGGAAAGAGGAGATGCCATACAGATGAAGTGAGAAAATCAATGGCTCCCATTGCCAAGAACCATTTCTGTGAATATACAATATTCAGCTTTTAAAAGTCAACATTTGAGAGTTCTGTACTGTAAAGTATATTAATGCAGCTGTTGGTAATGACTATTTTCAATATTTAGCGATCATCTTGCATGCATTTGTTAAACTCCTACTATAATTAGTGTCCTCTTTCTACTCATTGCCATGGCAAATAATTGATTCACAGTGGCATTACTGAATGACTTAAAACCCTCACAGACTAATGGAATTAATCAACCTTAATGATAAAATAAGTATTCCTATTAATCAAGACAACTGCTCTTTTGCAGATTGGACAGTGAAAAACCCTCTGCATACACCTTATAATATAATATAGATTCCTTAATGCATACAACAGAAAGGACTTGATAATACACAGATTTTGTCTTTAGCCCTTTATTCTCATCAGAATATCTTCTACACATTTCTAATAGATATTGGCCTGATACTGACTCCAACTCAAGCAGCTATGACAATGGGCCAATCTATTCTGTGTTTTTAGTCAACATATCGTGGAGGGAGGTAACGGCAAATGTATTTGTCAAGCCTGATGTTGTCTTGCACTCAGAACAATTTTATATTTTAAGACTGATAACTAAGCTAAGATATCTGTATCAGTACCTAAGCTGTGGCTCACTGACCAAACATTCTGAAATATGCCAAATCTGACACATTCACACTCAAAGAATCAGGATTTAAAAAGAAAGTTGTTGGAACACCCTAGCATAAATTACCTTACCAATTTCAGACGATATATCATCTTGGATGTTAAACTGTTGTTTGCGATCAAAATGCAGCCAATTAGTTTGAAGACAGCTCAAAGTAAATGTTAACTAAATGTAAATGTTTGTTAAGTTAGACTTAGCAATCTTCATTATGTTGGGCAAGTCTGAAATTGTGTATATGTAGTCTGTATCTTCCCCTAGCAAAAGTAACAGATGAATCCTGGAGGGCTATTGTTGTAGCGCCTTTCTCCTTATTAAAACAAGACCGGCAATTGTCAAGCCAGTGAGACTTTGGTCAGGAGAGAGCTTATCAACCAACTAATCGACCGGTAGATGTGGAAAATACAGCCCTAAATAAGCCCTAATAAATATTGCTCTCCTTAAAATTAAGAAGTAAGAAATTTCTCCACCTACTAATCATGTTCATTATAAATATTTGACCCAACTGTGCAATTAACATTCTGAAGTTAGTAACAGCCTTAATATTTTCACCAGGCTAATACTCAACAATGATATTCCTTTTCATTTTGCCCCAGAAAGCTTTTAAGTTAAAAAAAATAAAAAATAAAAAAATACCAAGAGCTGGACCTCTTGGTCACCTTCCAAGCTAAAGCTATTCTGTTCTGACAGGGGATAAAATTACGCAGAGGAAAACTAAACCAGAATATTTCAAGATGTTTTCAAGAGAGGAGCTGAAGCTGTCAGACGGAGCTGCCAAATGTTTCGAGCTGGCATGAGCTGATTAGTTAATTATGCACATTAACATGTCCACGTTGCAGAGAGAAATTGCTAGAGAGACAGTTGCCACTTTTCAGTTTCATAGTGGTTCTGTTAAAGCAACAAGTGTACTGCAAATTTTCTGACAAGCACTGTTCGGGACTGTGGAGAGTTTTTATGGTGGATTATGATAAACATGCCTCAGACAAACAAGTACACAAGGTTGAAATGAAGTGGTTTTGTCTCTTCCCTCATATTTAATTTGGTTGCAATTAACAAATGACTTGGCAAGAATGTTGAATTCTCCATTTGCATCGCCTGTCGTAGGCAGCACTGAGCAGATTCAACATTTTCTAGTCAAGTTATTTGTTGACACTCAGCTACACTATTGGTATTGATATACCTTTAACACTTAGTAGAAGTCACAGAACCTTCAGGAATTTAAAATTCTTCTACACAAGCATTTAATTTCACATTAAATCCTCTTTGCAATTGTTTTTTTCTTATATTATTCCTTATATTGGGTACCTTTATTACAGTGTGCTAAAGTAAATAGTAAAGTAAATAATTATTAGATGTAACCATACATTAGTGAAACATGTAATGCACTAATGTGTGGTGTGTAATCATGGCCTTGTGTAGACATAGATAGTGCAAAATACATCACTTAATTTGCAACTTGTTATATTTATTTGTAGCCTGCAAAGGTTACAAAACAAGTTATGAACGCAATTCCGGTCTGGTGGTTCATTTGTTATCCCCTGTCTCCAAGGTTTTCACACCCAATTATCTCCTTAAAATGATAAATATGTGTGGTGTGCAGCTGTGGCACCCTGATAATCACCTCTGCCTCTGATGATGCAGAGTGAGCTAGTTTTGTGTGAAAACTTTGAAAGAAGTACAGTAACCCCCTTTTACAAATGATGCTAATGCTTTACTCAGCAAACAGTCAAGTTGTAAATCAATGCACTGCTTCCCTAATGCAGTAATGTAGTAGTAGCTGTAACATCATGCCCCTTTTACACTGACAAGTCATTATGTGCTTGACCAGCAAGTCCCAAAGCATGGATCAGGCCCCACTGGTAGGCTGTGAAAAAAAAATGCAGGTAGACCACTAGTAGTTATTTACAATAAACGGAAATCCTTTTCTTTTTCCATTATGTAGTTCATTTTATTTTAAAAACATTTTAAAAAGAAACAGAGCTAAACAAAAATAAAGTGTTATTATATAGTCCTGTACTGAACTAAAATGAAGCGGTGGGGATCAGATACCTGAAGTGAAGCTAATAATGGAGAATCAACTTCAGTTACTCAAATCATCAGAAGATTAATGAAGTGGAAACAAAAAGAAAAAAATACTTTTTCTTAATCTTGTGAAAAATCATCAAGGATAAGAAAAGCAAAGGCCTGCATATGATATTATTACATACATCTAAACTTAGAGTCTAGTGTTAGCATTTATGGATTCAACCACAGCATCGATGCTTCAGGGTTTGTGTGGTTTCTATAAGTAAATCCCACCAATCCATCTGTTGTGTTTGTGATCAAACATTGATGTTTACACTGTATTAGACAGATTTGCCCAAATATTATCACTGTTTAGTTTGTATCATGGGTTTATTGAATGAAGAGCATTGAAGTTACAGGATCACAAAAAAAAAAGAGCAACTATAAACTAACTTGCAGCGCGGCGCACACATAATTTGTGTGAACTATGATAGTAGGGGTTTACTTAGGCAGATGCTGATGAGGTAAATATTGGAAGTGCAGCAGGTAAAGTAGTGCATGCTCATCGGGGGGGAAAGTGCCTCTCTGTCGAAGCACATGGGACCAAGGAGAAAACACACTGGGCGATTACAAACAAAGACAGGGGTAACAATTCAAAGTAAATGGTAAATGGACTGATTCTTATATAGCGCTTTTCTACTCTCCCGGAGCACTCAAAGCGCTTTATACTGTAGTGGCATAAGAACTGTCAAAGACACAGCTGGGGTCAAGGTAGCTAGTACTAGTACTAGTTTACAAGTATTCTAGTGCCAATTATGCTTCTTAAATGCCAATATTATGTGCAGAAATATGGTATGAATTTTAAAGAGACAGTAGCACTCTTATCCTAAATGACTATGATAGGCAGAATGAACAACTCTGTTGACCCTAAAAATTTAGATTAATACTGTCAATACAGTACTGGTTTGGGAAGTTGGCAATTATCAGAACACACTACAGGTATATGACAGAATTGGGTTGCAGCCATTTATTTCTTGACATTGGCTAAATCAGTCTGTGTAGTCAGTGCTTACTAAAAATGATGAAAGCCAGCCAGGAGATAGTTTTGCTTCTCTCGCTTTTTGGCTTTGACAAAAGGACATTAGAGAGAGACACATAATGACACTCTGTCATCCACAGACAAACACTTTGAACGTAGCAAAAGGGTAGGACATCCTACAGCAGACTGCATTGTCATCATTGCATCATCAGGTTCTGGTTTATATCTTCATCCATTCATTCCATTCATGAATCACTATGAATGAAATACCAAGCTTTATGAACATTTTGGCACCCCGCAGAAGCTCAGTACTTTGTATATGGCAGAGGATAGTATTAATTGGTGGTTTTGATGATTGCCATGTTTAAATCTCAAGAAATTATCCATGTGTTGAAAGAGCAGTCCTGACCTATGAAGAACACATTGCCAGCATAAAAAGAAGCAGGTTAGATGAGCTTTTTATCTGAAGTCTTCTCAATTTATATGAGCATTGCTTTAATTCTTGGACCTTAAAAAGTCATATTCTAGGAGGGGTTAGTGATCCGGCTATATTGCTGTTTTTTTCATGGAAAAAATACTTTCCCCTCAATTGAGTACATCTTTGTGATTTGCATACTTAAGAAACACTTCAAAAGTTTAAAGGATCCCTCAATGTCACGGAGACAATGGCAATACCACCTTAGCATACTTAAGGCATTTCGTACAGTATTAATGCCTTTTAAGTAAGTAAGATTCCCAGAGAGAGAAGTGTAAAAGCCACTAAGCACTGTTCATCCAAGGCAAGTGGATATATTTAATTCATGGTCCAATGCTCTTAATATGAAGTACGTCTTGAATCCAAAGTCTATCAGCACCAAAAAGGAATGGCAGTGGTTATACCAGAGGAGACTCCCAGCAGGCTGAATGTGAGAGATTAGTCTCGTCGTGTTCAGGCTAGGCACTGAACAAGCAGCACTTCAGATAGATACAACCCAACATTTAAAATGGAATGATCAGTCTATTGCTCAGCTGTACCACGTCATGTTCTGCTTCTCTCCTTATCCTCATCTTCACGCAGCACTCTCTGGTTCATTAATGTTCTCAATGTTCATTCACAGTAACCCTATAATTGGGTGGCTATCTGTGGTTGATAATTATAGGGACAGTGGTGTGGCAGTTAGCACTATTGCCTCACAGCAAGAAGGTCCTGGGTTCAGACATGTTAGCCTCAGTAAAGGTCAATGTCACAGTCAGTAAAGTTTTATTTATAAACTGTGGAAATAAAATGATATCTGAACAAAGGAGTGTGATACACCACCGCTTATCTGAACAACCTCCAACTCATCACTGCACTTACCTTGTTCGACAGTAGCAGGGCATCCCAAAAGTCTAAAGTGGTTGTCAAAATAATCCCAAGAACACACACACACACACACACACACATCTGTGGATATTCCTTCATTCATTAGAGAAAATTGTGTAATTGGATCTGAACATTAAAGTCAGTAAATTAATTTCAGAAATAGTAGTTACTGATTATAATCCTGGATTTTTTTATTGTTTACTCTTGAAAAGTATTCATCAATCTTTAAACCTTGGAAAGTGTCATTTATAGTGTAATTCAAAATGCCCTTCTAATAAATTGCATTAATTAATATACTATTGAAGTAAATCACCCACAGTGTCTGTTCGTAAAGCATTAGTACACATTGATACTTCACATAGAGAATTTTCTCATGTGGATCAGAGACAAGAGCCAACAATAAGTAGATGTGATGCAAGATTGATTCCTGCTCAGTGCCTGTGAGCATGCATTTGATATAATCAAACCGGGTATTATCATTTCACCAATTTTGCTGAGCACAGCTTCCTAATCAAATTGCTGCTTCAAATACAGCACTGCTGACAACAAACTCTATTTCTTTTAATCAATAGAATTAGCTGGGTGTTTGTCTCATCCATCCACAGAGGAGAATGGCTTTAATTTGTCCCATTGAAACTCTCATCTCTTCTTGAGTGTTTATGCAGCAAAGATGAAGTGTGTCCTTTCGAAAAAAAACAAAAAAAAAACAGAAAGGCTGCCTCAGAGAGAGTAAAGGCATTGTGGCATGAAAGGATTTAAGAGGGATTCTTATTGTCTAGCATAGCAATGATCATGTCTTTATTTCAAGAACAAAAGACTAGCACTTTGTTGCAATACTTGCATGAGACAGTAAGAATTCATTGGCAACTTTAAAGGGTGAGTCGTTGTCTTCTGTGTCCTTCAAGCGTGATCCCCCCCCCAAATCCCCCAACGGAAGACTGTTTTTATAGGAAATATTAGCCAGCATAAATGTGGTATCCTCTTAAGCCAGCATTCTTTTTTTATTACTGTCACATTGATCTGGTTGAAACTAGTCTACAGGCACTTGTCCCTGTAGATTGGACTATTCAGCATTCTAATCACATTCTTTATTTTTTCTGGCTGTGCAGCTTTTTATCATTATTTGTCCTACTACACTAAATACAAAACTGAATCAATAGGAGCAACGCCTGTAGCTAAGTTTTCTTTCTGAACTAACTGAAGAAAGAGACTGCTACAGGGCAAACATCTCCAATTGGTTTCTGTTGCAGTCACTGAGAAGCACATAACCATTTAGCCACTGATGCTGAAAAAAAGTTTTAAGCATGGAATCCATGAATACTGATCTGCCAGGCTGCATCCATACTTGTAGATGTAGATTTTATCCAACATATTATTAGCCAATAATTTTTCAATTTGTTTTGTTTTGTTTGTTAGTCGTTAATAGTGCTTTTCTCAACTTGGGCTGCAGCACTGCCTGCTGGTTCAGATTTTGAAAGCCAGGTTAACAGATGACCATGGCTCCAAATCCCTTTGCCAGCGCTTCCTTTAGCTGATGTGCCAGCTCAGTGGCAGAAAGGCAAGATGAAATTTGCACCGTGTAGCTATGGACAGTGCGTGAATGATTTTACAACTTGGGAATTTTTTGTGGAATATTCAATGGGATTGCTGTGGGCTCTTATCAGACTTCAGTAGAAAAGCATGTCAGATGGGACACATCTGCTACTGCATATCTAACTGCTGGCTACCCACTCCATATAATTTGAATAGACATAAAAACTAACTATGTTGATTCAAAAATCTCCCCCACAGCTGTTGCTAATTCTATTATTTTGAGAACATTATCCAAGAATTCTAGAAGAATTTGCACACTAACTGAAAACATGCCCGATGTAAATTCAGTGGAAGCATTATCGGCCCAGCCTCACTTCCATCCTGTCCAATACGACTTTTTCTTGGCTCTATTTTATTCAGGTTCCCTGCAGCTAGTGTGCTGATTCAATTAGCTTCCAAATGAAGTTATAGAAGGGATGGTAAATCCATCTGCTTCTCTGATTCATTTGGGTGTTTTGTTTTGTTTTTTTAAGCATTTCCTCCCTCCCACAATATCCTTAAATGTACAGGTCTAGAATCTGTGTAAAGTAACTCGTTTGTTCTCATTATCAAAAGAAGCCATCTTATCCTTCAACGCCACATCCTGATCCTCATCTCTCTCTCTTTCTCTCTATCTCTCTCTCTTCCTCTGTTCCTCTCTTTCCCTCTGACCTAACGCAGGATGCATTTATCTGTTTTATCCCCAGATGATTGATTCATGAGTCGGCAGCAGAGCATGCTGTGGATCTGCAGGAATTGTCAGAAGTGAAGGTGCCAGATCTTAAATCGGTGCAGCAGAGATTCACTGTGTTTTGCATGTGTATCTTGTGGTTTCTTGTGCGTGTCTGGAAGCCATCTCTTGGCACACAGGGCATCCGCTACTCACATCTGTACACTTAAATCAGACATGTTATCCACCCAGGAGAGTATGGACGGAATTTAAGGAGCACTGCTACATGCTAGTGTATTATGATGAATTTAGTGTAGTCTGAAGCCAAGCAATGGCTGTGTAGGTATGTTATTGCGGTATGCACTTATGTCCATAAAGGAAATCTGTTTTCTAATTTCATGACTTCCTCTTTTTATTGCTTATGAGGCACGCCACTTCCTTCTTTTCCATTTTGTGCAGTGTGTGTTTATGTGTGTCCATACGTGTGAGAATTTGATATGAATATTTTATATTCCATGTGAGAAGGTGGAGAAGGAAGCGAGGAAAGTGGTATGATGAGATGTAAGTGCAACAGTCTGAGTAAACATTTCTATTTTAAAACTGCAACCTCATTTGCGGTACCTCCAGAAAGTGTGATCACTGATAGAATGGAAAACCTTTCTTTAGGTCATTAAATCATTTCACATTTTACGAGCGCTTAATATTTCAACAGTAAGCAGTTCTCTTCCCACCAGTGTGAGTTACAGATTTGAGTTCAGTCAAGATCACACATGGAGACAGAATGCTTTATATTTTTGCTGTGAGTAAGTGTCCATCACATGTCTAGCCACAGTGAGCATTAAACAGAGTGTGAAATTCCCCAAGTCCCTTACTAGTGCACCATCAAGGCCATTTTTTACGCATGTGGATCTGACTCCCACACTTCACTCATTCTGACATGGGAAGCATCTGGCTACAGATGATGTTCTCCGTGCTGTAATAGCTCTAAATGATCCAGATGACCATGGTTGATTTCTTTCCTGTTCCTTTTGCCATGACCAATTCCCTGCATCGGTGCAACCATTTAGACTTAACTTGACATGCTGAAGTGAGGCTCCATTTGTTTCATGGCTACAGTATGTGCTCCAAGTTTTCTGAAAGAGGCCTTTTCAGATAGTAATGCTTGTGCTTTAAACCACTTGCTTTGATCAAAGTCTGACTTTTCTTTGGAGCAAAGAATAGGAATTAAATAATTATTTAATAGTCTGAACATGCACTTTCTATTTTAAAGCATGGAGTTGTGTTTTTAAATTATAGATTGGATAAATGAGGTTTGAAAAACAAAAACCTGACCTTGCAGGTTTTTTTGTTTCAAGCCAGGACCGTCATGGGTTGGGATGGTCACGTTTCACTCCTTACCAATACAAGTAGTTTTGATAATTAGAGCTTGGTGGACATAGGAGTTTTAAGACTGATATCAACACCGATATTTGGTGATTTAAAAATGCAATATACAGTGCTGTGCAAAAGTCTTGAGCCACCCCTCATTTCTGTGTATTTGGAAATAAGGGCAGTGATGTACTAAAACCTAAAAAAAAAAAAAAATGGAACTACAGTGGAAAATAAAATGATATGAGCAATATGAAGGACTATTCCTTCGACAGCTGTAGTAACCTCCTAACCTGAGGCCCATACTATGAAGCAAGCAGCATAGCCTGGAGATTTGTACAAAAAGAGTTTTTACAATTCTAATGAGCTTGAAAGTCAGTATTTGGTATGACCACCTTTATTCTTCAACACAGTCTGATGTGGATGTTGGCTGCCTTTTGTTCTGTTCTCTGTCTAGATGATCCCACACTGCTAATGTTAAAATTTCTAATTTGCTTTCATCCCTCCATTAGACCTGTTGCCACTGATTTTCAGTCCAGTTCATGCATCTCTGAGGTCCTGTGTCCAGCTTTACTGGATTTTTTCCTGTTTCTTAAGGATATGACTTTAAAATACTGTTAATCTCCTGTAGATAAATGTAAGTTGGTTCCTTCAAGGACACACTGCACACCATGCTGAGATATGCCAAGTTTTTTGACTATTAGCTCTTTGGGAATCACTTTGTTGGTGCAAAAATATTATTTTAAGTGTGTCAAAATGTTGTCTTATCTTTGGCGTTTTTCAGAGATTCCACTAAAGAAATGGGAACAAATGATATGTTTTTGTGACAGGCTGCTAGTAACAAAATGCCTAAAGATACAATTTAAATTTGTTTTTTTGCTAAGTTGTCTGTCATGTGCAGAGACAACACTGGTTTATCCCTTGAGTTAGGTGCATTTTTTATGCTTGAATGAGACATAGGTCAGAGTTAAGTGGCTGAAAGAACAAAAAGTACATTCCTTTGAAAATGGTCAGGCACAAGGACTGGACTGAAAATGAGTGAAAAAGCAGCCAATGTTCAAAGAAAACTCTGAAAGACCTTCAGAAATGCTGATACTGATTAACAAACAGCTAATATCAGCCGATACATTTACCCTGCCAATATATTGGTCTGGTTCTGTAATTTATTATATGTCTAATATGGATAAATTTACAGATGAACATTCTCATCTCACAGTGCTAAGCTGCCATTCTGCCAGGTGCCGCTGGCAGAGATGATGGTTCTTTCTTAAAGACTGACCAAGTCCACATTTGGCGGTTGGATTGGTGATGGTGAAGGCTCAAGTTTGACAGCCAGAACACTTACAAGTCATGTCCTGTTTGGGAGATTTGTAATTTGCTTTTTGTTTTCATCCACTTTTGCTTTTTGCTTTCACTTGTTGGTTGGGTATAGATACCAAAAATTACTTATTTAACTTTGTGCAAATACCAGGGAAAATACAAGGACCCCTACTGCGTATATGTGAAATGCCAGCAGTGTTTGGCACCATAGCAATTAAAATGGGCTTGATTAACATGAGCAAGGCTTAACAGACATGCTGAAATGCTAGCATTAGCAACATTAGCATTCACTGGATAAATGGAAATTATACTGCTGGTGTCGCTAGATAAGATGTACAAAAAATGTTTTTTATTTTTAGCGACAAAGAATTTAAATTCAGTTACATGCAGCATTGCTTCATTCGAGTGTGCTGCCAGAAAGACGAGTGGGAAAGGAGTGAAGAGAGTGCAGGGGAGGATGTTTAATGCATGGCAGTGTTCGTGGCATGTATAACTGTTTGCCTTTCAAATTTGTGTGTTTGCAATTCACTGTGAGTTACTGCTTCCCTTTCATTTTGGCTGTAAGATGTGCTTTGACCAGCCAACCAGCTGACTCTCTGCGACAAAGACATGGCACATGAAGATGTTTCTTTCAGGCGACTGCATTTGATTCATATTTCGACATTTAGAACTTTTGAAATCAATATATTCAAGTCAATTTTTTTTTTTTTAAAGTGAAAATCTTTAAGTTCATACCTGAGTATGAATGGTCACTGCCACACTGACCAGCCTGTTATGCTTTCCATCTGTGACATTGAGTTTTCTATGCTAAATGTTCCAGGGCAGCTTCAAACTGCCCGCAAACCTTCCTTTCACCGTGTGAGAACTCAGCAGGCATTTATACCATCTGACATCCCCCCACCCCGGTCACAAAAGGTGTACGAAAGGAAGATTCACTATGTGTGTCTGTGTGTGTGTGTATGTGCACGCTGTATCTCATAAGAGCCATACTGAAATTTGAAGGAATACACAGATCTCAGTCTGTGTGCTAATACATGGAGCCTGTTAACTTGTGGACTTGTGATTTAAAATTCTATATAACATGGCTGAGTAAGACAGATGGTTACTGAAACACAAAAAATGATAATTTGCAGAGCACTGTGGAATAGAAAACAACAAGACAAGGAAAAAGTGAAGTTGATTGAGAGTTGGTGCGTGGGTTTGTGTGCCTCCATAAGGAGGAGCGAGAAAAGAATGAGTCATAATTCACTCATGGAGCAGGAGACCTCCTTAGGTAATGTAAACAGAGGTGTAACATTAGGCAGGTTCCAAAGAGTTATTGTTTCCTTAAATCGTATAATAAAACGATGTAATCTGAGCTGATTAGAGTAAGTGACAACAGAATTTTATCAAACAAATCACCTAATAATAAAGTATACATTTCTGAACAACATAACACCTCTACAGAGTCTATATTTTTAACCTGAGGCATTCACAAATCCTGTGTGAGGTCATGCGTATTTTACATTTTATATTTACATTTTTACAATTATGAACAAATATCTCTGATGTAGAATGCTTGGTTAATTTTTTTGGTATTCACTGTCTCACATTTCCTCAAATGTTACGAAGCATATTTACAACTTCCTCATGCTGACAGTGTAAAGATAAACTTAAAATATTTAAATTTAGCCATGAGTAAGCTCTCTTTTTTCATTGTCCTAAAGCCATTTCTAATCCATGCTCTAGATTTTAGATTTTAATATGCCATCAGGATTTCAGGATTCTTTATCCAACAGGTCCAGTTTGTGTAGGTCCACAGGCTGTTTCTTTGCCGCAGTGATAAACAAAGCAAACTAAATGAATGAATATGAGTTTTAAGTCTGATTTATTTCTGGCATTGAAACTGATGAGTAAAGCCAATATTATGTTGCATTTATTTTATTTTATGTTATCATTTTCCCTTTCATGGTACTGGAACAATGTGCTTTCATATAGAAAAAAAAAAAAAACACTTTGTAAGCCCAGAGAGACTCAGACCAGTGGTTCATTTTATGAAATAGGCTTAGCCAGCTCACCTCTGTGTGCAATGGCACATCTTTAAGCTCAGAAAGGTATCATGACACAAACAGGCTCATTTTTACACTCAGTAAAGAGGTGCTGTACTCAGTGAACCATCTGTCTGGAAATTGTCTGCCTGCAGCCTCATCCCTCATTTTTTTTTTTTTGTCAGTAATTTCATGTGTGCTTTTTGGATTAAAGATCTTTTTTGGAGACAGGTGGTTTGAACCAGTATATAAAAGTGTTTGACATTTGGCATGTTATGCTGTTTTCAGACAGCATTACAGGTTATCAGAGCTGCCTCTCTGATAACTCATACATAAGTCAATGCAAATGGGCCACTTGTCCACGTAATGGCTCCCTCATTTGACTTCACGTCAACAAACAACAGTAACAGTCTGCAAACATCCACAGTGGTTCAACTGTCTGTTGCGTTTAGTCAGTCCGATATGAATCAGTCTATCAAAAAAGTACACTGTGACATTAGCTGGCTTTGTTTGGATTGAATTCTTATGGAAATGTATCAGACAGTTGCAAATGACTGACTAGTGTAATGATCAGATTTTTAAGGTGGCTTTTGTGTGCTTTCTTACAGTATCATAATCGTCTTCTTCCTCTTTTTTCGTCAGCTTCCTTCAGGGGTCGTTACAGTGTATCATCTGCCTCCATCTCACCCTATCCCTAGCAACCTCCTCTGTTATACCAACCGTCTGCACATCCTCCTTCACTACATCCATGAATCTTTTCTGTGGTCTTCCTCTTTTCCTCACGCCTGGCAGCATCATATTCAGAATCCTTTGTCCAATATATCCACTATCCTTTTTCTGCCAAGCCATCTCAGCCTTGCTTCTCTAACTTTGTATCCAGACCGCTTGACCTGAGCTGTCCCTCTGATATACTCATTTCTAATCTTGTCCATCCTGGTCACTTCCAATGAAAATCTTAGCATCTTTAACTCTGCCACTTCCAGCTCTGCCTCCTGTCCTTTTGTTAATGCCACCATCTCCAAACTATACATCATAGCAGGTCTCACTACCATCTTGTGAGCCTTCCCTTTCTCCCTTTCATTCTTGCTGCTATCCTTCTGTCACAAATCACCCTTGATACTCGTCTCCACCCGCTCCACCCTGCCTGCATTCTCTTTTTAACCTCTCTTGTGCACTGTCCGTTGCTTTGGATGGTTGACCCCAAGTATTTGAACTCATCTACCTTCACTACTTCTGCTCATTGAATTAAATACTGTGTTCATAATAATAATAACAGTAATAATAAAGTTTATTTGTATTGCACTAATTAATGCATAGCATAACAACGTGCTTCCCAGAAACCCAGACTGTAAGAACAAACTAGGAAGAAACTATAAAAACAACTTACATATCAATTAAAATAGGCCGCACAAGACTCAAGTGCAACATCAAAATAAGAATAAGACTGGAGTAATATGTTCACTTTTCTTGGTTCTTGTAAGAAGTCTAGCTGCTAAATTTTGACTCTGAAGTCAGCATTGATCGCATCCTCGCGATATTCCTTCAGTGGTAGCAGTAGGACTGGGTGAAACATACAGTCCTCAACAAATTCATTCGAACACCTGTCATATAAACAAGAATACACAAATATTTTAGAAATATTTGTCAAAAATTTGCTTAAAACTAAAAACTGACTGAATTCACCTAAATCAATTCACGTTTTTACACCCAAATTTGGAGTGATAACAATTTCTGTTTAATGCTACTTTAATTTAATTCTAGTTTATTTTTCCAAGATAGAAAACCTGCAGGACCCACTACCTCAAGAACTGGAGACGTGCAGTTTTGGCCATTATTACGCCCAGAATACATGGAACAGAATTATCCTTTCTTCTTAATTAATTACTAAATGCTGAACTTGACACCATACAACTTGATTTTTTTCTCAGCATTGCACTGGTCTCTTTACCAGGCCATGTGCTACTTTAGCATGATAATGACTGAGTAGTAGTGATATGGCAAGCCATTCATGATCAGCATGATCACATGAAGTTTACATTGTTTAGTGTTTCATAAGTAAATACAACTCCCACAGGTATGTGAAGACTTCCTGTAGAGAGAAAAGCACATTTTAATGTTCTTGCTGCATCTTTAAGCTTTAATGATAGCTGCCCTGTTGTGGGGTTTATGGACCATAGCACTGTCCTTCTCACAACTCTGTGAGTTGAATTCTGTATTCTGCACTGTAAATATACAGTATAGGCAAAACGCATTACACACACAGACACACACCTCCTCAGGCTATGAAGATTAAATGAGTCTTCACTGCATACAGTTAAATCAGCACAGCTGAACAGAGAATGTTAGCAAGTTGCTATATATGTGCATGTACTCTATTCATTAAACAGAAAACCGGGCCATATTCGGCTCCCTATAAAGCTTCCCTCTCTCTGCAATAATCTTTTTATCCTGCAACCATTTCAGTAGGAACAGGAGATTTAAACACCAACTCCTAATAAGCAGGAGAGATAAGTGTTTGTCTGACAGAAGTGCACAAACATTGCCACTTTCCACATAGCCATCAAAGACAAAGTACAATTAAGTAATCGACCCTGTCTCCCTTTTGCCTCTGCGGCTCATAGTTCTGGTAATACTGAGAGCTTAGATATGAGATGAATCTAATTTTGTAATCTCAGACACAGAAAGCCAAATCCTAAAATAGATTCTTATGTTTCACTTCTTTGGAAATTGTACGCCACAAGCATTCAGAGATTGCTACAAAGACTTCACACACTCCTAGTTTGTCTGGGTTAAAAGCTTGTGGAGGAGAGAATGGGGTTGAGAGTGTGATGGTGGAAAGAACAGAAGGTGGGGGCTGGAGGAGAGGCCGTGCTTTAACAAGCTTATCTCGCTCCCTAATGCAGTTTGGGCCATCAAAGTGTTGAGAGGCGGCGACGCTAGGGGCGGTCGTATTTTTTGACCGCTACCTGTGACAGCAATTACTGGTTCCCCTTCAAGCATGCCTTTGTTTGGTGGCAGACTTGAATGCTTGGGTTGAACAAGATTACCTCAATGTTTTGCAACTGCAGCATAATCAAAGCCTCACAATGCAAGGTGCCATGCCCCTCTGAATCAACCAAGCTGGCTCTGCCACCATTTCTTTCTGGCCCCTTTATTCAGGAGGTGGTGTGACATTATTTTCATTATAACAGAGCTGTTTTTTTTTTAAGGTATACATCACAGGAAAATATTCCACACCACTGCCACAGCTTCTCTTAGAAACAGCAATGAGCACTGTGTTACCCAAAAACGGAGGTGTTGGCAGAATTCATTTGAAGGTGGAATTTCACAAATAGCGTTTTCACAGCAATTACAAAATGCATGTATAGTGTGCTGTATCTGCTAGTTGCATACCTGTACTCAAAGTATTAATTTTCTACTCCAGAACTGTTGTTCTGCTTTCAATAACTTATCGTCTCACATATGTTGACCAATTTAATTCCTTAGAGAGTGTGACCTTTGCATTGCAGTTACTAAGGCATGTGTGTCAGGACCTACAGTGCTGTGAAAAAGTATTTGCCCCCTTCCTGATTTCTTATTTTTTTGCATATTTGTCACACTTACGTGTTTCAGATTATCCATCCATCCATCCTTAGTTTGACTAGGCCACTCCAAAACATTCTTTTTGTTTTTTTTCTTTTTTTTTTTGAGCCATTCAGAGGTGGACTTGCTGGCGTGTTTCGGATCATTGTCCTGCTGCATAATCCAAGTTGAGCTTGAGCTTCAGGACATGAACTGATGGCTGGACATTCTCCTTCAGGATTTTCTGGTAGAGAGCAGAATTCATGGTTCCATTAAATACAGCAAGTCGTCCTGAAGCAGCAAAGCAGCCCCAGACCATCACACTACCACCACCATGTTTGACTGTTGCTATGATGTTCTTTTTATAAAATGCTGTATTAGTTTTACACCCGATGTAACAGGACTCAAAAATTCAACTTTTATCTCGCCAGTCCACAGAATATTTCCCCAACAGTCTTGGGGATCATCAAGATGTTTCTTGGCAAATGTGAGACGAGCCTTTGTGTTCTCTTTGGTCAGCAGTGGTTTTCTCCTTGGAACTCTCCCATGGATGCCATTTTTGCCCAG
>VUQS01056396.1:0-12739 GCA_015108495.1 Heterochromis multidens | reverse complement strand
AAAAAAGAAAAAAAAAAGACCACCTAAATTTAATTAATTAATTAATTAAAAATTAAAGCATTCTCTTCTGCTTATCCAATTCAGTGTCGTGGGGGGGGCTGGAGCCTATCCCAGCTGCCATAGGGCGAGAGGCAGGGTACACCCTGGACAGGTCGCCAGTCTGTCGCAGGGCTGACACAGAGAGACAGACAACCATTCACGCTCACATTCACACCTATGGGCAATTTAGAATCACCAATTAACCTAACCTCTCTAACTGCATGTCTTTGGACTGTGGGAGGAAGCCGGAGTACCCGGAGAGAACCCACGCAAACACGGGGAGAACATGGAAACTCCACACAGAAAGGCCCCAGCCAGATGGTGGAGTTGAACCCAGGTGAGGCAACAGTGCTAACCACCAAGCCACCGTGCTGCGTTGTAACGTGTCCTACAAATTGTATTCATTGGTACTTTTTACTTCTCTACACCTTTTCTTATTAGTGCGGTTTATGTATAACACACCTTCCAGTCACATCTTCAACACAAAATCTTTTCAATGTGCCAGAAATCAATCACTGTCTCCAACCATTAAAGTTTTGGTGTCAGAATAAAGCTCAGGATCACAGGTTTTTGGTACCAAACCATCCAACCATGTAGCAACATATTAATTACCAACCTTGGATTGTTGGTTGGATCATCTCAAGCACTCTCTTCGTGGAAGTTTAGGCCATTTTTGGTATTTTCTTCCTGGCATCCTCCACCCTTTGAGCATTCCCAGGTGCTGTACATCAGTATGAAGACTACTTTTATTTATTTTCATAACAATTAAACCCTAACCCTAAACCTTTCTCATACATTGCTCATGCTGCTGTATTTATATTAGCAATCTGACAATAGGGAAGCTAAATATTACTAAGTGGGGATTGCTTATACCTGAGAGAACAACCACACTGATCATTTTATTGGTGTTGAAAGTTTTTTTTAAGTCAGTTTGAACCTGGAAATGGCTAATTATGCCAGACTTAGTAAACATATAGAGACCAGAACATGACATATCATATTTGAATGTCTAGCTAGATTACTGCCAGATTCTAATTCCATTCAAGCTTGTAAATTATTATTTTAAAGTGTGCCTGGATCCTGTGCTTGACTGTACTGTAACACCTTGGAGAACAGGCTGTTCAAGTTAAAAGAACTTGGACCAATTTTGAAAACTCATTCGTGCCTCGTTGCTTTTAAAAAATGAAAAGGAGCATTTGGACCTGGAAATGGGTATTAATGTCAGATATAGACAAGCAGATTCGAGACCCTTGAGGAAGTTACTTCAACCTTGTGTGGAGGAAATATGTCAATAAACTACAAATCGTTGCTGCCTCCATTTATTAAAAGTTCTTCAGATTTTTACATAAATAATCGCTTCACCGTCTGACTCCTGCATCCCTTCAGATCTCAGGTTTTTGTGCGCATCAAAAGTGACAAAAAACTGTGATTTTTAGTTTTCATTTTTAAACAAAATAATCTTATTACATTTCTTCCTGTAAACTTGAAGAAGCCAGTGGAGAACCAAAACAGACAAAACCAGGCGAGTCCAAGTCAAGTACAGTCTGTAAACGGCCTGCTGGTCAGTGAAGTGTGCTGGAGTCCACATCCTTCAGCACACCTTGACATCATCCTGTAGTCCTTCTCTGATTGGCTGCTCTACGCCGGGAAGCAGATGGAGCAACACTCTAAACAGATCTCCAAGCAGTCAGACGATCCACAGCAGTCCTCAATTATCCCACAATCCAACACTGCCTGACATGCCTCCTCTGTACAGGCTGCTTCCCCTGCCGCCTCCATGCAGCAGCAGCAGCAGCTGCCAGCCGCAGCGTCGCAGCACCCGGCCCCGCCCATTCCACACACCAGACAATCCCCCACAGCCGAACACATGGACAGCAGCTCACAGAAGAGACAGGCCAGAAGACAGTGAGCGCAGCAGTCTGCAAAGACAACCGATCAGTTAGTGAGGTGATCAGTCAACAATTAGCACAACTTCTGAGTCCAAATGTTTTTAAAAATTGCAACATTTTCTTAAAAAGGACCTATAATGCCTCTTTTATGCTCTGTATTTTTATTCTTGAACTCTAGTAGAGTAGCTTTGCATGATTGACAGGTCAAAATAATCCTTATCTTGTCACGGTTCCTCTTAGATTTGCTGGTTTTGTTGTTATTCTTGGTGTTTGTAGTTTCTCCTGCCTTCTATTTTCATGTTTCAGTGTTAGCTTTTTGTGATTTGTTTACTTCCTGTTTTACTTTGAAGCTTAGTTTTCTCATGTGTTTTGTTGTGGTTTTACTTCCTGCTTTTACTCCTTCCCTGATTGTCTGCACTGCCTTAATTGTTGCCACCTGTGTCTCATTTCCCACTCAGCCCACTCTGCATCTAGTCTGATCTTTGCCCTTTTCTTTGTTGAATCGTCTCTTCTTTTAACCATTGTTCCCATGTTTCTTAAATTTGGTGTTTATCTTATATCTGTCCTTGAATCTTTTGTCATGTTTAGTATAAGCATCCACCGTTGTAATAGTATACATATGACAGAATTATTTTAATGTTATTGCATAAAGAAACCTGGAAAAACTACAAAATGAAACGTGATGACTTTTAGTTTTTCAGATTTAACAGATGATGACTTTTCTCCTGTAATGGCTTCATGTGTATTTTAGTGCTACTGTATGTGACACTGCTGTCTCTAAGTATTTTGTTATTTCATGCAACATTGCAACTTTATTCTTGAAATACTGTGCCTTCGTTTTTCAGCGTGTAATTGTCTCTCTGTGTGTTTATTTGTTGAGCTTCAGCTGATGGTTTTTATATTAGAAGACAGTTTTTGAGTTAGGATAAAAGACCTGAACTCTGAAGACTCTGAATTTCAGCCAGTGTGAACAGGAAGTGGCAAGAAAATGCTCTTCACATGGCTTCAAACCAGCAGTGTCAGGATGTTCTGGTACTTCAGCTTTGAGAGAAAATGAGCAGCTTCTAACGGATCTGATGACCACTGAGCGCTGCTATCATCCTGTCATCCTGTGGGGAGTCGGTTGGTAGAAAGCAGAGCAGCCGATGCTGGGAGGAGTGGGTGGGTTCATCGGCCTGTGCGTGCTCTGCAGAGATAAGCAAACCTCCATGTTGGAGGTGCTCAGCTGATAAACACTGAGATGGGAGTGTTTTCATTTTTCTGATATGTGATCTGTTTTTGTTCCATTGCACTTAGAGTGCAAAGGTCGGATCACAGCAGCAGTTCAGAACCGTTATTGTCCTATTAAGACTCTTCAGCAGCCTTTCCTGTTAATCTGGCAGCAGTTTAATATGCCACTCCTTAAAATTATCATTAAAAATATGTTCCAAAAACTGCAATTTCCATTACATGTGTAGGCAAATGTATTTTCTCTCCAACAGAACACCTAAAAATAATAATAAAATTTAAAAAAATCTACAAGACTGTCATTCAGGATATTAAGGTTCAACTCCCATCTAGGACCATTGTTTTTTCACTTAGTTTTGTATTTTCTACTTAATTTTTTGATCTGTTAGATTTATGAGTAGAAAAACATCACAATTTCAGGTAAAATAGACACTTTTGCATCATTAGAAGCTCCTCTTCTTTATACCAGATACCTGACACATCCCACCCCATCTGATATATGATTAGTTGCCTGAAGAGGAGAGACCTGTAGGACAGCAAATATATGTTCATAACAAATCATACTGATGGTGAGGCAGTGAAACATCACATGCAGTTTAATTTTATAAGAACTTCATTTTTAGACGACACTTCCTGCTTATTTACCTTAATTTTGGGTTCAGACTTCACAAATGGAAATAAAGACGAGTTAACATGATAGCAGTGAAGCAGCTCTTTGGTTCTGTGGGCTTTAAGTTTAAACATCCGCACCACCAGCTGTGTACTGTCATCAGAGGGCAGTGGAACAACCAGTTATGTGGACTACTCTTGTTCCTGTTTGAGCTGTTGTTGGTCCTTTAGATTAGGGAAATAACTCCTTTTTAATGGAAACCGAGTGGAAAAACAATGAAAGTCCAAGGCAGGCATTACCTGTGTTTCTCTCTCTTTTTGTAATCTTTTATGTTTATGCACTTCTTGTTCTTCGTGATGAAATCTTCTGGCATTTTGGAAAACTGCATGCAAATGCAGTTACATTGCCTCTGTCTATGATGAATTCCCCTGTCTCTCAATAGCCAACGAGCTACGCAAACTGACTCCATCTCAGGACCAAAAATCCTGCATCATACAGTGCATGGCATGGCTTCACTACTGCACAGGAACACAGAAGAATATTATTCCAGAAGTCATTAATGCCATCAGCTACATTCACTCCTTCTGATGAGTCCTACTTACATAAGCTAGATAAAGAAAGAGAGCTATGTTTCACCTGCCAGTTCAGCCCTTTCATCCAGACACGATCACTTCAGGCTCCTAAAACGATGACCCCAAATTCAAGGCTTCAAAATGGTCCATAAACCAATGGGTGACATCGTGGTGACTTGTGATCACTTCTTTAATACAATCTACGTAAATAACTGTATAACCGCACTTCAGAGAAATCAAACTCTCCTTCAAGACCTTCACAATATTAACATGCATACACTTTAAAGAGGACTTTTCCTTTATTTTCTGTGATACATACTATTACGTGTGTGCATGGTCAGTGTACATAGAGGTAAGATGTGATACAAAGTAACAGTACACTCGACTCCTAATCTTAAATGCAAATATCTTAAACATAACAAAGACTCTAAATGCATGATAGAAAGCATCTGCAAGTGAACTGTGGGTGTTTAGACTAATTAGAACATTTTCTTTTCATATATTGTCATTATTGTTTTTCTTGAATGGTGCTGATGGTAGCTTATAGCTGAAATGGATTCGTTTTGCCCTTTAATAAATATTTAGAAATGTATTCATCAGTGAGTGCCATTATTTTGTTGGTCGTTATGTACAAGTAATCCCTGTGAGCTAAAAGCTCCGGCTGCAGTGTCTGATGTCATAGAGAGAGGACATCCATAATACGGTCATCTCAGGCTCTCAGCTCTGGCTATGACCGCAGAAGCCCCGTTTCTGTTTGTGAGGGGCAGGAGGAGGAGCTAAAACAGCTTGTTTCAGACAGTGGATGAACTGAGGCCCAGTTTGAGATAAATAAGGATTATTTTGAACTGTGAATCATGCAAAGCTACTCTAGTAGAGTCCAAAAATGTGTTTGAAATATAAACGTCTCCTTTAATTCATTCTGGGGCTTTTTTTTAAGACATCAAAATTTTCTGAAAGACATTTTAAATGACCTCTGGAAGTCATCCAAGCATTACTGACACCTTTTTAAAAACTCTTAAAACCTCCTCAGAGTCCTTAAAAAAAACCTCCACAGGGACGCAGGCCATAAGGAATCCCTGCTCCTTCTACCGGCTGAAATAATGCAAGTGATATAGGACAGAAGGTTCTGATTGTTTGGGGACCATTAAAGAAGCTTTTTGGCTGTAATGAGCTCTACAGCCTGTAGGCAGTCAGCCTTTTTAAAAAAAAAATTGTTATCACAACAGGAAAACTATCAAGCTGATTGGCTCACCATCTCCAGCGACCTCCTTAATGTGGGCGGCGTCTGTCTTGAAGGAGGCGTGGCTTTTAGTGGAGGATAAACGGTTCTGTTTGGTGCTCTGATGGTGATGATGATGATGTCTGTTAGAGGTGGACGACCGAGAGGCCGAAGGAGGAGGAGGAGAGGTGAAAGAGGAAGATGCAGGAGTACAGACAGGGGGAGGGGATGATGATGATGAGCTGTCCACACCTGAGAGACAGAGACATGACACCACATGTGACATCACAGATGATGTCAAACTGAGCCACATCAGATTCAAGTGGATAAATTTACTCACCTTTCTGTTTCCGCAGTGCAGAGGAGGGCTGGGCGGGCAGGAGTTGGGAGATGTCATTGGTGGAGGAGCTGTCCGTCAAAGAGTCATCACTGCTGTCAGTGTCTGACCTATGAGAGGCAGGGGGAGGAGCCTCGTCTGCAGGAAGAAACAAGCGGTTCCAGGTGAGCTGGGTGTAGGTGAGAGGGCAGAGTTTTTACCCTAACTTTTGACTCACAGGAAGTCTTTCCACTAATTCGGCCAGGTCTTTCTCCTTGTTGATCCTGCTGCACACAAACCTCTTCAGTCAGCTGTGTCTCTAAAATTAATCTGTTCTTGTTTGTAAACCACTCAGACCCGAAGCACGGAGACACCAGAAAATCTTCATATGGCTGCTTCTTTTGGAATTTGTTGTTTGGATAATTTTGGGGAAACTCTGACATGTTTAAGTTTGTTTATGAGTCAGAACTTGTTGAGTGGGAGGAAGTCCAGCCTCTAAGTCTCAGCTCAGGGAAAAAAATACAGCGGAGGCGTCCTGAAACAGGAAGTCCTCTCACGCTTCAGACAGGATGTGTATCCAGACGGAAACTCTTAAACTGACCTCAGGTCAGAGTTTAAGAGGCTCTATGATGTCATCAGAAACATGGAGACAATATGAAAACTTTCTGCTGTTCACTCCACTGAGGTTACAGACACTCACTTAAGTCCCGCCCACACACACAGTCACACATCATTTAGTAGTTGGTCATTCATGGTTGGTCGCTATAGACTGTATATGAAAGATGAACATACCTGCTGTGATGCCACCCAGTGGTATTTGGACTACACTTTTTTGGAACCTCAACGTTAGCGATTTGGCTTCTGCCATGTTAGCTTTATGGAGCTAGATGTGACCATATTTAGACGGAAATGTGGTTTCCAAATAACCGACTTTTAAAATACTACAGCACCAACAGCAGAAGCATGGTGCAGAGGTCCAGTTCAGTGACTTGAATTAGCTGAGGTGAGGTCTATCAGCCAGCTTTCGGCTACAGCTGCCCACAATGGCACAACTTCCAGTCAAAGTGATCATGTCCTGAACTTAAAAAAGCCTTAAAAATCCAAATGGGAAAGTTGAGGCTGTAAACATGTTTATTTCTGTACCCACTTTTTGGAGGAACTGTAGTTTTGGCACTTCCACACTGGCTTCACTGTAGCTGCGATTGGACATTTCAGACTCCGGGTAACCTTCTTGTGTACTTCCCACCTGGTCGGTAAACAGTGTCCTTCAGGTTGGTAGTCGCCTTGAATTTGAGATCAGTTTACTTTTGTTTCCGCCCACTTCTCGTTACCAATTTTTCCTGTCATTGTCTGAGACACGCCATGGTCTCTGTTCACCACATCGTTCCAGATCTCTTCCTGTTTTTCACCCCTTTCTGGTTTCTGTCTTGCTGCAGAGAAACTGTTGGTTTGTTTGTCACATGTATAAATAAAATGGTGACTGTTAGCAGGAAGTCGTGGACGTGTTGTTGGACTCCTAAAGTCATTTGTGATTTTCTAATGTTTTTGCACGGCTGCAGTTACTGAACTCGTCCTGTCTCACCTCATCAGACCATTTTATTGTCTCACCTGTGCTGTGATGCGGGAGCATCCCATTGGCTGTTGGCTGGGTCACGATGCATTCTGAGTGGTTTGAGTCCTTGTTTTTTCCACCTTCAGTGACATCAGAGGCAGCACCATGTGATGTCACATCCATCCTGTCAGTCACCATAAACAGAAATAAAAACACGGTGAATGAATTTTGATTCAATCAGAGAGGATTTTATCAACAAGTATTCAGAACAGAAAATTAGATGCCAAAAACTGAATGTGGAAGTACACAAAAATGAAGGAAAGTACTGAAGTATGGCTTTTGACTACCTTTTGCTCCTTTTATACCCTTTCTGCCTTTTCAACCCTTTAAAACTATGCTGCCAAGTAATTCCATTTAAAATAAGTCAAATCTGAGAAAAGTAGAATAAATAAATAATTGTACAATAAATGTACAACATATTTATTGATGTCATGCAAATTTTCACCTTCATAGTATGGAAATATTCAGAGTTACAGGCACTCAAAGTAATTAGGGAAGGGATGATGCTAAATCTTATTCATTTGTGTTATTTTTCCTGGTCATGTATCGTTTTAAGTACGGGAAGGAACGACCCTGGTATCAAAATGTAGGTAAGAAGGTGAGCTTTCATATGCTGTGGCTTGTTTTTACCAGCCACTTATCCCACATGGTGATATGAGCCTTTAAAGCTGACCCAGAATGGACTTTTGAGGTTTTCTCCAGTGAATTATCAGAAAAAAAAATCAAACATCCAGGTACCAATGCTTGTTTCTGTTCCAGACTTATTATAGTTTTGTATTTTCTAATTATTTTGATTTTGATTTCTTTTTGTTTTTAGTTTAGTTTCAGTTAGTTTCCTGAGTAGGTTTGCTTGTTTCAGTTTAGTTTTATTGTTTGATGTTTAGTTTTGGTTTAGTTTTTATTAGTTTCAGTGTTAGTTTTAGTTTTATTGTATTTAGCGCATATGCCAGAGGTAAGATTTGGGAAAATCATCCTGATAAACATGTCCATCAAAACCTCATTAGGCAAGTTATATAACAGATTTTACCAGATTAATTATTTTTTCTAGTGAATTATCAGGGAAAAAAGTTAAATACTAGAACTAAAACTATGGATATTACCTCTATATTTTTATTTTAGTTTAGTTTTCCAAGTTCACAAAATTGTTTCAGTTAGTTTTAACTTGTTCAAGTCTAGTTTCTAAAATGTGTTTTGGTTGTTAGTTTAGTTTTATTTAACTATACTAACCTTGTTTCTGTTCCTCTACATCGCAGACATTAAACTGGTTCAGTTTTGCTATTGAAACTATGATTAATCCCATGATATTGATGCTCAAAGTTGGTAATAGAAAAAAAATATGCTGAACAAGAAACAGATTTAGTCTTCAGATTGTGAAACTTGAAGTGGGTGTGAAAAGTGATTTGGTTGCAGTTTTAACAGAGCTTAAATGTGTTTTTCAGCCCTGAAACTCTCATGTGGATATCTCGTGTACTTAAGAAGATATATGGGCTCAAAAACTGTTCAAAAAAGGCCAGATTTCATCCCACCTCTGTGCACTTTCATGGCCTGTATTTCAGAAATCTTTCATAATATTGTGGTGAGCTCAAGTGGAAAAACAAAAGGTGAGAAAGATTTCAGTCTGTATTTCCAATTCCTGTTATTTGTACCTTATTCAGCTTCCAAGAATGCAACTGTATTATCATTAACACACATGTACAAACAGAAAGACATCATAAATTAACAACAACAGGGGACCAACACAACATAACATCAACATGAACAGTCCCATGAGTCTTTGCACTAGTGGCCCCTCCCCTCAGGCTGCTACAATATGAAGGTAAAATTTTGCATGACATTATTAAATAAACTAAAGTTATTGTGCACAAAGTGTCACCATCCCAGCAGTGAGTTGTTTTAAGATCACCACAGAAGCTCCAGCTTCTTACTGGAAGAGCTTCTGAGTTTCTGACTTTTCCTGTCATCACATGCTCCTTGAATCTCTTTCTGCTGCCCGAACGCTGTTTTCACCATAAAAGTCTAAATGCTGCTGAGCTTTGAGTCTTTTTTTAGTAAAAAAAAAAAAAAAAGGAGGTGGATGTGAAGGGATTAAGATTTCTGCTGTGAGAGCAGAAATCTTAATCCCTCCCCTGCAAACAGCTATAATGTGTTTTATTATTTTTTTTTATTTTCATTTTATTTTTTACTGCATATAAGAAACAATCTTTGAGAAACAATGGCAGAACTTTTTCTGATTAGTGCTTTAAATTTTGTATCAGGGGATTTTGCTTTTCTGTCTCTCAGTGAACAGATCTGCATCTATTGATCGTTTTGTGATGGTCCTGCTTTGGATCAACCTGACACAGTTTCCAACAAAGTGTGTTAGAGCCCAGTCTGGGCTGGATTTTCTCCTAAAGGTAAATTCTACACCTGTATGTTTCTTTATCTTCTGTGCTATGAAAGGAGAAAAAGCAGGAGGAGATCATCAGGGAGACAGATACTAGGGGAGCAGAGGAGGAGGGGAGAAGATGAGTGAGAGAGAGGAAGAGGACACTTACTGTACATTAAACAAAATATTATCTTTATAAAAAGCATCATAAATAAGCTCTAGCGGCGTCATTTTTCCATTTAACAGCAGATATTTTTAGCCTCAACTTGTGGATTGTGATGATTATTTCTCATTTTCCCATGAGGTGCAGTGCTTTCCATAATAATTTAGAGCTCTTCTGTATGTATATGTGTCAAATTACTGAAGTAATCAAAAGGTTGGTTGTGGCACGTAAAATATTTATGTGCAGCGGTCTGTAACCGGATGATCCAGGCAGGGACTGGGTGCTTAAAAACCTTCAGTCCAGCCATGATCTGAATCTGAATCTGGACCTCCAGGATGCTGGGAAAGCCCCGCTCTGCTAACAGCCTGACTGGTAACAATCAAAAGACTGCATGATCAGCGATGAAGGTGGAGACAATATCACATTTTCACTGCACAATTATTGTGGCTAAAAGTATATTAGTGAGACAGCCATAGAAAATTGAAATAAGAGTAATGCAGTTTTTCAGACTTTGTTTATTGTGTGTTTTGTTTCTCATTTGAAAAATGAAATACCCTCAAAATACGACTGTAGGGAGGTGGAGAGTCTGTAACCAGATACAAAGAGAACAATCACGCAAATATTTACAGTATCATCATACGTGTAATATAAACTTCCACTCATCTATTTTCTTCACCTCTTGGAGCCTGTCCCAGCTGTCATAGGGTGAGCGGGTACACCCTGGACAGGTTGGCAGTTTATCAGAGGGCTAACATGAGGAGACAGAAACATTCGTGCTCACATTCACACTTATGACCAATTTAGAATCACCAATTAACCGAACATGCATGTCTTTGGGAGGAAGCTGGAGCACCCAGAGGGAGGCCACGCAGGCACGGGGAGAACATGCAAACTCCACATAAAAAGGCTCCAGCTGGCCGGCCGCTGGAATCAAACCCAGGACCCTCTTGCTGTGAGGCTAACCACTGCACCACCCGCATAAGCAAAATAAAATGATATGATGTTTGGGGTTTCTTTTTTATATGCACTAAAACACAATGTCAGTACTTGATTTTTAACCTTGATTTGACTGACTGACCTCAGTCATCGCTCAGAATTACACATCAGATCTCGATGAATGAAATACTGAAGTTGAAAATCTTTGCTGACATACATCGTTTAATTTGTCGAGAACAAAATGACGTAACAACAGTCAGTGGAACCCAAAACCATCAACCTTCTGAGGGCTGGATTCAAATCACACCGTCATTGCTCTGAGTAGAATATTTCTATGTTTATCCAAAAAAATGTTTCCTATCGTGAATTCTCCTACAACTTTTCATCATTGTTTTTACAGAAATTGGGCCACTAGTGTGGCAAGGATAAAGGAAAGTTATGTAAGATCTGTTTTTAAAATACCTTCTTCCAACCACTACATTGTGATGTTTTCAGTGAACTGTGGCTAACACACCAAAAGGAGAAATAATTCCTGCTGCAGAAGCTTTGAGGTGAATACTTAAAGCCAGAGGTGGGAAGTAACGAAGTACAAATAATTCAGTAACAAAGTACAAATACTTCGTTACTGTACTTAAGTAGAATTTTCAGGTATCTGTACTTTACTTGAGTATTTATTTTTTTGACAACTTTTTATTTTTACTCCCTACATTTTAACACAAATATCTGGACTTTCTACTCCTTACATTTTCTAAACAGGCTCTTTACTTTTTTATTACTTCACGTCACTGCGCTCCTTCAAACATCAAACTGATTTGAGCCTAAACAGTAACACATGAAAGGAAATCCTATTGGTGTATCAATCACCAGGGTTATCGCATACAAAGAGATGAAACGGAACCATATAATTTATGCATCATTTATAGCGCCATAGTCAGGGGTTAAAGTGGGCTGGTGTTTTTAGTGCAGATGTCCATAAGTTATGGTCACAGTACTTCAGCATCTAGCTAGTCCTACAGAAGAGGAGCGAGCATAAAGGGAGTAATGTTTTTTAAGTATCAGGTAATTTCAAATGCAAAGTTTCTATCAGCTCAACAAATATCAGCAAACACACAAACTGTTTGTGTGCAGTTTGTCGCACAGTGTGTCTGCTAGCTGAAGGTCCAGCTGCTGTATTTCCCAGAATGAGAGCTAAGTTCACTCAGAGATGGAGAAAGAGAAGAAAGAAGGACAGGAGAGGAAGAAGAGAGGTTAGATTTAAAGGTAAGGACTGCTCAGAGGTATTTGATAAACTGAAAATTTAAAGCTTACATGTAAGTCCTCATTTATAAATCAGATATTGGATCTGTATATGATGTGAAGTTATGTTTGTTCATATTGTGAAGCATCCTGTAAAACAAACTGAGGTAAACTAACTTTGTGTTATTTAAAGGTTGCATGAAAATCCTCTGCAGGTTAGTGCAGGATAAACAGGTTAGTTTGTACTGTGATGGATTTAAAGTAAAGAACAGTGTGTGACTGGTGCACAGCAGCTGTAGTGTTCATGGTCAGAGTTCAGTTACATCAAGTATAGCAGAGATGAATTTGAATTTCAGCTGATGATGCTTAGATTCATTCACTGAATTCCACTACAACTGATTTTAGGGTTCCTCCACCTGCTGAACTTTAACCCCTGACTGTGCTCATTTCCCTGTTTAGGTGTGGAGGCAAAGTCGCCCTCTACAATGTAGGCAACAGAAAATAGAGCTATTTTTAAAAAATCTTCTTTTTCTCTGCTCATGTTCTACATAACTG
>VUQS01056393.1:4001-15311 GCA_015108495.1 Heterochromis multidens | reverse complement strand
CCCTCCTCTTCTTTCTTTTTTTTTTTTTTTTTTTTTGGGAAATGACCTGGCACTATTTCCAGTTGCTGCAGTGGGATGTGATAGTTGGAAATTTTTCAGAGGTTTCAAATGTCTCTGATTTCAAACATTAGTTCTGGGTTTCAGTCTCTTTCAGGTGGTTCCCAAAGCTATTATGAAAACAATCACCCACATAGAAAAAAACCATTACAGTAGAAACCCGATCAGATTACAACAAAGCAGCAGCACCAGGTAGGGGCTTGACTGAAACAGAAAGTGTGCTGACAATGGCGATGCTCACGAGTTGCTGCTTAGCAGTTATAATGTTCAGCATGTTAACAGGAACGGTGGACGGTAAATGAAAAAATAAAGGCTCAAAAGAGCTTGTAAAGCATTTTTTAACTCCTGGCTATAACTTGTCTTTTATTCCAATTGGATTTCCTGGATTGTACTTCCAATCGAGGAAATCCTTCCAAAACTTTGCTTTGGTGGTGTGTTTACTGGTATTCTGACACAGAAAGTCAGTCTGTTTAAGTCTATTTAGTTCATATTTGCCAGTTTACCAACAATGACTGCTGTGTTTGAGTGGCCTTTGGTATCATTACAGGGGAGAAAAAATTCTACTTGACATTGTGACATGAGTAGTAACCACAAAGTTGGCTGTAAAACACAATAAAATTACAATGTCAAATAATAAAAGACTATGATAGAATTTCTATGACCCTGCCTGTCAAAATGACTGACACTGGGAAATATTAACACCACCAGTTTAGAAATTAGTGAGGTCCAGAATTGTTTCTTTCTTTATTATATTTATGGTGTGGAGCCTGTACTCCAATGGCCAGTAGAAAAGGCTACACTTCTGGAGAGACTAGGTCAAGGTCAAGGTCAAATTTATTTATATAGCAAATTTTTAAACAACAGAGTAGTGCTGTACATTAAATGTATATAGCCCCAAGAAAAACTACACTAAAATACAGAAACTTTGAGCGCAACACCAAATATTAAAAGACAGTAAAATAAAATAAAATAAAAGCAGACCATAAACTAGATCCTAGAGTTGCAATACAATAAAAAAAAAGAACTGTTTTGTACTAATGTATATAGAAACATGGAAGATGAGTGTGATGTGTGTATAAAGTAAAATAACAAAATACTGAATTATTTCTTCACTTGGAAATTAGAACAGCACTTTTTCCTACTGTGCCTTCAAAGTGGAAGCCATTTAGAGGGTCACACATTGATTTGTGTAAATTAGTTTTGTTGTTTTTTGTCTTGTTTTGAAAAAACAATTACCGAGGTCTAAACCCCGGTGATCTCATAGCTGGTTACGGCCATGAACACCGCCGAGTGAAAACTTTCTCTAGACATTACTTGATCAGCAGAGTTATTAGCAAACAGGATCTGTATTCTGGTTAGATGTATTTTTACTGTCAAAATTACATACTGATTAAGCAGCAACATTACTGAATGCATGAACTAACTAAATGTCTGCTCTTTACACAGTGTAAAAGATGGGAGTAGCTTCTGGGTTTGAAAAGCAAATCCAATGTGGGAGTTCCTTGGACCTGCATTCTTTCTAATGACCAGTAAGGGGTGACTTTTGTGGTTGCAAAAAAACATAAAATAGCCCACAGCTTTCCCTGATGAGTTTATGGTCTCAAGTTTCAAGCCTTATTAAATACAACATGATGTTCCTTTTGTAAACTGTGGTCCCCGTTAGTGTCCAGAAGGATGATGAAGGAGGGTGTGATTAAAGGTGGGTATACCTCGTGACTGCTGATGTATGAATGGCAGCCAGTGTTCGTGGGCTTCTCAGTCAGATCCAATTCCAAATAAGTTGGGACGCTTTGCAAATGTAAATGAAAACAGAATGCAATGATTTGCCAATTTTCAAATCATTTCAAATCATTGCATTTTGTTTTCATTTACATTTCACAAACCATCCCAACTTTTTTGGAATCGGAGTTACATATTCCCCATTTGATAAAATCACTAACAATAGGATGAACATAGCTCAGCTTTTTTGTTTAATTGGTATGATTCTTAACAGTGCAACAAGAAAGTCAACATCAACAGCCCTTTGGTGCCCTTTTGTTATCTCCAAAAGTGGTCAAGTATAGTGGACTTGTAACAACTCTGTGGCTCTAAAATGTTATTAATGGCAGATAATGACAATGAATTCTTGTGTGAAAAATTGTTAACGCATCCCTCTGAGATTAGGGGAAAACACAAACTTCTTCCCAGGATAATCTAATCTCCTTTTTATTCACTGTTTGGAGAATATTTCCTCTGCCTGCACTCATCACCTCCTTAACAAAGTCCTCATCTTTCCAAAGGTTCTCTTCCCTCTTTATATCAATGCTGCATCTCTGGAATACAATCTTAATTTTACAAATTTTATTCTTGATCCATCTGATGTCGAAATGCTCCTGGATATGAACAGTACTGTTTGCCAAAATGAAAGCACAGCCTCAATAAACATTTATCTAACAAATTACAAGTGGAGCTGAATGAGAGGAAGTGTTACAACAAAAGGCAGCTGGGAAAGAAGCAGTAAGCTTTCATTCATATAGCACTCTCTCGCTCACACACAAACACACACACACACACACACACACACACACAGTAGGATAATGTCAGCTCTGGAGGTCGGTGCTTGCCCGATCAATAATTAGCAGTTTAATCAAAGCAGAAGTGGTTGCCTCTGAATTGACTAATGCGCACACACACACACACACACACACACACACACACACACACACACAACAGAAGGCCTGATAATGACAGAGCATGGACAAGGACAATTATACAGCACGAAACTAACGTCATCACTGGGCAGAGCACATACACGCATTAAAACACATGCTCCATTATTTTCATGTGCTTTGAATACAGAGTAATCTGCTTGAATTATGTCTCATTGTCTTGGTGGCCATTAAAAAAAAGATTCCCACATTGAGAAAAAGTTGATGAGATGCAAACGAGAAAAAGAAGCAAGGAAAATCCAGAGTGGATAGAAACAGCAGATGTGGGAGAAAGACACTGACAAAGAAAGAAAGAGACAGGTAGATGAAATGTGGTTGGAAAATAGGATGTGTGTATTGGTGGAGTTTTGGAAACAAGCCATTTGGCTGTCTAAGATAAACATTTCACCTGAAGTATCTTTCACTACCCAGCCGGCAGAGTGGCTTGTGGCACACTGGGATACCACCTCATGACTTTGACACTGTTTATGCCCGGGCACGGTCGATGAACCAGGAGAAAGAGGACGAGGAAGGTGCAAGGACAGGGTGTGATCACACCATGGATTTGACATGTTGTGTTGATTTGTTGTGTTGTATTTCATTCATTTAAGCATAAGTAGTTCAATCCAAAGGAAGGGAAAGTTAGTGTATAACTTTCTTTTTTGGCTCACCACATAAGGGAACTGGCAGATGAAAAAAATCTAGCAGGCATGGATACTTTGTCCATCCTGATGAATATATTAACTTTTGGTGTCAGAACTCCACTAACTTCAGAACATTTCATTGAGGCAATAAGGTATTACTTGACTTTGACCTTGAACTTGGGTGAAGACCAGTTAGGTGATCATTGTGTGTAAATGTGAGTAAATAGAGTAAATTCTGACCAATACTCTAGGAGTAGTGTAAAAACTAGCCATGGCATGGAACTTGTGACCCCAGGAAGAATAGCTGCTGCATTGCTGCAGCTAATGGGGATCTTAATAAACTAAACTAAACTAAACTAAACTAAACTAAACTAAACTAAATCACTTAAACTTATCAGTCCTTCAGCCTTATGAGCTAAAAATCATTCAAGCCTTAATGCAAGAAGTCTTCAGCATTAAATTAATTTAACAGCAAACATACCTGCTGTGAAATGTTGTGTTATGTGTCAAACTCTGACACAGACAGCAGAGCCAAATTACCCCAAAATGTAGCAGAGACTGTCAGCATGGTTAGAAAACACTTGGCAGATATTCATTTACGACAATTGTTGTAGCATCAAAAACAATCCTGTTCATTTCAAAGTTATTTCATTTGTTATTTGTTTCTTGGAATCTTGGCGTTGCTTTTAGTTGCCATCACAACTAGTTCTGATAGCATCTGCAGCGCTCAGACAAACACGCTGGCTGTGAATGCAGCCTGTTGTTCCACACTGAGCAACGTCTTTATCCAGGGTCTGGAGAAATCCCCTCACAGATGAACTTGGTGGTGAGACTAACAAAACACTAACAACACATAACACAGCTCCCTGCTGTTTGCTGTTTTAATCAGAGAGTAAGCTGACTATTACATTTCTTGTCACTGTTAGGAAGGTTAAATTTCTATATCTGCTATAGCAGCTTGAACTAAGAGTTTAAAAGTAAAGTGAGTGGCAGATGGCTTACCCCCTGCTGGAACATTTCTTCCTGTTAAAAGGGAGTTTTTCCTTCCCACTGTTGCCAAGTGCTTGTTCATATGGGGTTGTCTGATTGTTGGGGTTTTCTCTGTATTATTAGGGTCTTTACCTTACAATATAAAGCAATTTGAGGTGACTGTTGTGATTTATATAAATAAAACTGAATTGAATTGAATTGTGGAATTTAGTTTGTTACTTGACACCTTCAAAACTTCTTCTTTCAGCTGCTCTTATTCTTATTCGCAAGGGTCTCAACAGCGGATGGATCCACACATTTGATTTAGCATAGATTTTTATGCCAGATGCCCTTCCAGACACAATCCTCGGAGTAACTTGTGTCCTCCCTGGTCTTGAATCAGTGATGTTGGGCAAATGTGTTAACTACTACACTATGGAGCCACTTTGAGAGCCATATATTTAATTTGTTGGAAGTATGGTATGTGGAAACTCCTGTAAGTCACTAGAATATTATGTATAACTTTACAAATTGATTGCACTGTGATTTTATGTCCCAAAATGTGTAGTATTTTACAGAAACAAATGCAAGATTTAACTTTTTTTTTTCTTTATACAGTTTATGATACCACAAGGGGGCTCCATGTGAACACTGAAAATCCCAGTTTTTACAATGATATTGACAAAGAAACTGCATCATGGATGATTATCCATCTATTTTGTGTTTGACGGCTCATTATGTGTTTTAGCAACACTGTTGATCAGTTTGTCATTTATTGGAGCTGGTCTACTTTTTGTTTCATCTCAGACTATAAAGTCTCAGCATGAATAATAGAATAAAAAACCACACAAAGCCTGAAGCAGTTTCAACCAGAAATTTCCCAAAAGACGTGGACACATTTCTTCTGCTTTGCTCCTCTGGCCTAACAGAAACAATATTCTATTTTTAGGATATGCTTGCGCCTTTCCTATAGACAGAAAAGCTTCAAAAAAGAAAGGCATAACACTGGACATTAACAGTTCCACAATATAACTTAGCTGGTCAGTTTTTTATGTGTTTTGGATTCAAATGAGGCCAAAAAATTTAATGTCAGCATGACAGTGTGCCAACATTTCATCATTGTAATATCCCTCCAAAATTATCAGAAGACCTGCTGTGGGGTTCCAACCCACAGGTGGAAGGCTGCTGATCTGAGTCACTATGGCAACGGGAGGTAAGGCGTGATGGATGAGGATTTTATTACGGCTGTTGTGTAAATGAAATGGAGCAGAAAAACAGGTCGGGTGAATATTACACACACAAACAAACACACACACACTTTTTCAGCAAAACTTCTCTATCTTAACTTGTCGCCATACGTTAAAGATATAAACACTCAAAGTGAGAGAGCTAAGGAACCTCCTTCCATGTGTCTTCCTCCCTGTTTTTTGTGCGTGCGCGCTATATGGCTTTGTTGCAGAGCACGTAGGCTTAAATAGCACTGTTGCCACGGCAGCAATTAAGTGCCAATTATAGTCTGTATTCTCAGTGAGGTTCCAACAGAAGAAGATGAAGACAAGAGACATAGAGAGCACTGAAAGAAAATGCCTGCACAGTCTTCTATGCAATTAAGACCAAAATCCACAAAGGAGATACAAAAAGTTGCTCTAAATGCCTTGACAGGGCAATCCAACCCATTGTCCATATGGGTGTGAAGTATGGGCTCCACTCCACCACCAACAGATGGAACATGCATGCACCAATCTGTAGGAAAAAATTAAGCATTTATAGGAAAACACAAACCATGTGAGGTTACTTCAGCTCAGCATCTATAGAAAGCAGCAAATCAAAATGGATCAATGATATCTCTGGTATATAAAACCAACAACTGAGACACAGAGCAGAATTCACTGGAAACCAAAATAGAGATTCCATGGAAAAGCAGATTCCTAACTGGCACTGGATGCCTCCAACCTTCAGACATATCAGAAGTGTGTCTGATTCTTATCTTAACTTGTAAACTATCAGATAAGGAAAGCTGCCAGTGCTTTGAATCATCAAATGACCAAAACCACCCTTAAAGTAAAGCCTACAGTCACACTAGCACCTCTTTGATCCTCTCCTTAACTGGTAATCCACAGGGGCCTTTTACCACTCTGCAGAACCATGTGTACAGTGGGGGAAATAATTATTTGATCCCCTGCTGAATTTGTAAGTTTGCTCACTTAAAAAGAAATGAACAGTCTCTAATTTTTATGGTAGTTTCATCTGAATGAAGAGAGACAAAATATCAACCAAAAATCCAGAAAAAAGACATTATATAAAAGTTATTATAAATTGATTTGTATGTCATTGAGTGAGATAAGTTGGTTAGTTGTCGTTTGGATTCTGTTCCTGCTCTGAGTCCAGGTTTTGGGATGGGCATTTCCTCCACCCTTCGGGGCGGAATCTTGGCCAGGGCCATCTCAGCTTCAATCAACCACCGGTACTTAAGGACCAGCTCATCACCAAGAAAAACATAACTTAGTACTTAAACCCTTGTTGGCAAGCACAGCGGTAAGACATTTCTTGTAGTTGGTCACCAGGTTTGCACATGTCTCAGGAGGGATTTTGGCCCACTCCTCTTCACAGAAACTCTCTAAACTCTTTAGGTTTCTTGGCTGCTGCTTGGCAACTCGAAGCTTTAGCTCCCTCCACATATTTTCTATAGGATTGAGGTCTGGAGACTGGTTGGAGACTCCATGGCCTTGATGTGCTTCTTCTTTAGCCACTCCTTTGTTGCCTTGGTGTTGTGTTTTGGGTCTTTGTCATACTGGAAGACCCATCCATGACACCTCTTCAGTGGTCTGGCGGAGGGAAGGAGGTTATGGTCCAAGATTTTACAGTACATGTCCCCGTCCATTGGCCCCTCAATGCAGTGAAGTCATCCTGTACCCTTAGCAGAAAAACAGCCCCAAAGCATAATATTTCCACCTCCGTGGGGATGGTATTCTCTGAGTCATACTCAGCATTTCTCTTCCTCCAAACACAGCAGGTCAAGATGATGACAAAGAGCTTGATTTTGGTTTCAACTGACCACAGCACTTTTTTCTAAGCCTTCTCTGAATCATTTAGATTTTCATTGGCAACCTTAAGACGGGCCTGTACATGTGGCTTCTTGAGCAGGGGGACCTTGCGAGTGCTGCAAGATTTCAATCCATTACAGCGTAGTGTGTTACTAATGGTGTTCTTGGTGACTTTAGATCACTAACAAGCTCCTCCCGTGTTGTTTGGGCTGATCCACCACCTTTCTCATGATCATCCTCACCCCATGTCCATTCCAGCCTTGTGCAGGTCTACAATCTTGTCCCTGACATCCTTTGACAGGTCTTTGGTCTTGCCCATGGTGGTGGAGAGGTTGGAGTGGAAGAAACTGATTCTGTGGACAGGTGTGCTTTATGTACATAATGAGTTGAGATCAGGAGTATCTGTGATTGACTGATTGACTGATTGATAGATTGATTGTAATCTTGTGTGCGACATGTGCACACAGCAAATCTGTGGGAGCCAGAATTCTGGCTGGGTTGTAGGGGATCAAATAATTATTTCCCCCACTATACATGCTGCAGTCACCAGGGGGCGGTGCCAAAAATATGTGGTGCAACTGGGAACTTGGGCTACTCTTGCTGATGTTTGTGCTGTTGCTGGTACTTTAGTTTATCCCTTGCTTTACTAAATCATAAAATGCAAACAACTTCTTTGTAGTGAAGCAAAACAGAGTCTTAAAATAATGAAAACTATCAACTGCAGGCAATTTTTATGCCTTTATGCATTCTTTTTGATCCTTGATTTTTTTTTTTACATGCTTTTTCCTCTTCGTGGTGAACTCTGCTGCTATTACTTTCTCGTTCAAGCCACCTTTTCACCAATCAGCACCAACATAGCATAGCATCATCAATGTCAAGCTAAGTGCTGTTGGCCTTTTGGAGGACTGCAAAGAAGTGTGTCTCTGTGGCCTCCATGTTGGTGGAATTCCTATAACCCCCCACTCTATGTAGCCAAAGAGCTGTGCAAATAGACAACACCATAAATCTCCCATCAGTCTGAGCTAAATATCAGTAGGTATAACGCTTACTATGTTCAGAACAAGGTACAGCTGAGGTTGATGGGAAGATCTTCAGTTTTGCAGATATTTCATCATAAAGCAAACAAACTGGAAAAATGAGAATAACCCTATGCCGACACTTGAGGGAAGCTTTTAGGGATCACCAAAATTGGTTCAGTTCATCCTGGTGAAAATTTAACATCCAAGGTAAAATTCATTAGGCTGATATCAGATAGAACTGTGAATGTGTTACACCTCGTTTCTAACTTCAGTCTGAAAATGTGTCCACTTAAACGTGTAGGGGAGAGGATTTGATTTTTGCCAACTAATCTCTAGAGACCAATACAACCTCTTGATTCTATGCAACACTATTGCATAGCCATGCCAAAATACTTGTTTTGCCAGGGTCTTAAGAGTGGAGCAAAGTGAAGTACAAAGGATTCATTGGACAGAGGACTCGATTCGGTTTCAGTGGTTTTCCATTACAATTGAGTACCACATCAGTGAGGGTGGGATCGTTATAGCAACGCGTCCCGAAAGTCCCGTGACTTCATTTATATGCGACACAAACACACAACAATTGAGGACATTGAGGCGATGGTATACCTGCGGCTCAGTCGTTGGTTTTTTGTCAGACTCAGGGTAAAAGAAGAGAGCCAGAGAAGGCTGCAGGCAGCAAGATGAAACACGGTGTTATTTGTGTGTAGCCATTTCCTTCGTTGCCGGGTTTCAGAAGTGGCGGGTTTGAATAGTAAAGGAGTTGCTCTAATGACTCATCCAGTGATGTCACTCCCTGGCCAATCAGTGACATGCAGTCCGTTTATGTCACATTTTGGGATTGACTCAGCTCGCTTGGAACCCTGGCCAAAAAAGTACCTGGTACCAGGTATTACCACCTAATGGAAAATACTAAAAACCGAGTTGAGCCGAGTAGGTACTAGTGGAAAAGGGCTATAACTGTACTGTAATTACAAAATGTGCAGCTGGTAAGGTTACGAAACATCAGTCAACTGTCTGTCGCATTTTCAGACATAAAAAGTGCTAATCTGAATCATCTCGCTCTCAGGAAATGTGCATGCTGCAGAGCTCGACACTTGTTTCAGATGAAACTGAAGACAGATGAGTGTTCTCGGTGTCTGTGCATCCAAATTCAAAGCAACAGCAAGTTGAAGTAGTGCTCCACTGTAAAGCATAAGGAACTGTATCAGTTGTATTTACTCTACATATATTGTATGTCCAAGTGTAGCATGGATGATACCATAAGCATACTTCGGTAAAGGGCATTAATGGGAACAATGGCCATACAGGGAGGTGGGATGGTGATGGGAGTCGTACTCGGGTACTCCACGAATCAATCACGTCATTTGGAAATGCCCAGAGTCATTAAGACGCTGTCTGGGAAGCATGGATGCATGTACATAATTGTATCAAACCACTAGCATGGCATAAACACAAGTGCTCAGCTACCAAAGCAAATTGACGTTTGCTGATTTGAACAAAGGAATAAGTGATGTAAAATGACAATATCTGCTGCAAAACAATGAAGATTACCAGCAGGTTGGATTTCACCAAGCTACAACAAAAACAATATCATTGTCCCTCATTGCGCTCTGAAGCATGTACAATGAACAGCTTTCTTTTTTCCTGGTTTCTGCTTACAGACAGATGAGCTGATGATGTGTCTTTGCTTTCATGTTTTTTCTTTTCATTTACACTTTGAACAAAACGTATCTAAAATCCGACAGTATAATCTGACACAGTGTGCGACCAAGATTTTAATCAGATCCATGTCACAATTTCTGACATGCAAGACCTTACAAGACAGTGATCAAAGAGGATGAGTATCACAGTCATCACTATGCTACATGCTGTCAGTGCTTGCAATGGTTCATGGGTTATTCTATTTTACATGTATTTTATAGTACCTTCTATTGCTGCATGAGCACTTTTTCCTTTTTCCTCATTATGAACAGAATAACATACATGAATATTATAAACAAGCTGATTCTGTTACTGTTTGATTATCACATCCACGCTACAAAAACTTGATGAAATGAATTTGCTGAAGACAAGAGACAGAGTTCAGGAGTAGCAGAAGATGTGTATGTGTATAATTCAGTGGAAAAGGGGAGTGACTGCACAGGAAAGAGACACAGACAAACAGAAATGAACAAGCACTCTCTAACTCAGCTACTGAGGCATGGATTTGCCATGGAAACAACCCGGACCACTACTGGGATCTCAGGACACTCCCATTATGTTTACATTAATCACCATGGAAACAGCTTTGAGACTTGTGTGTGAGGAAGTGTGCGGACTCTGGGTAATCCAATAAGACATGTGGAAGTGAAAGACCCTGTTTACGTTCACTGCAAGGGCAAAGGAGAAGAGAGGGATAGTCCTTCTTCCAGCTTCTGTTATGTGTTCATATCAACTTTAGTATGCTGGGCATAGTTGTGCATCGGATGTGTCACGGTGTAAACAGTCAGATCAAGGACTATCAGCCATTGCGGGTACATTTTAAAAACAAAAAAGCGTGGCTTTGGCTTTTTCTTGCCTATATTGTGGTGATTCTTAAAGATAACATTTCAGAATTATTTGAGTCTTTGATAAAAACAGGCAAATAAAAAAAAATGATATGCCTACAAAAGCATCCATGTGGCAAAAAAAAAGGTGCAAGGCTGACTGCAGTGACGGCAACACAAACACTGCCAGCGGAGCACCAGAGCCTCCCAGTCAGTGCATGCTGAGAGTGAGACATATGGAGGGACAGACAGAGAGAGAGAGGAGGGAAAGAGAGAGAGAGAGAGAGAGAGAGAGAGAGAGAGAGAGAGAGAGAGAGAGAGAGAGAGAGAGAGAAAAAAAGAAAGAGAGAAAAAAAAAAAAAAAT
>VUQS01056391.1:0-29496 GCA_015108495.1 Heterochromis multidens | reverse complement strand
TCCATCATTACTTTAAGAACTGAAGGTCAGTCAGTCCGGAAAATTGCAAAAACTTTGAATGTGTCCCCAAATGCAGTCGCAAAAACCATCAAGCGCTACGACGAAACTGGCTCACATGAGGACCGCCACAGGAAAGGAAGACCAAGAGTCACCTCTGCTGCTGAGGATAAATTCATCCGAGTCACCAGCCTCAGAAATCGCAAGTTAACAGCACCTCAGATCAGTGCCCAGATAAATGCCACACAGAGTTCTAGTAGCAGACACATCTCTACATCAACTGTTCAGAGGAGACTCCGGGGATCAGGTCTTTATGGTCAAATAGCTGCTAAGAAACCACTACTAAGGAAAGGCAACAAGCAGAAGAGATTCCTTTGGGCGAGGAAACACAAGGAATGGACATTAGACCAGTGGAAATCTGTGCTTTGGTCTGATGAGTCCAAATTTGAGATCTTTGGTTCCACCCACTGTGTCTTTGTGCAACGCAGAAAAGGTGAACAGATGGTCTCTACGTGCATGGTTCCCATCGTGAAGCATGGAGGAGGAGGTGTGATGGTGTGGACCTCATGGCCCATTGTTAGTCAGTGGTGCTAGTTTTGGTCATTATGCAAACGTACTGTTTATAAGGTTGGGGAAACCTGCAGTCAGCTGAGACTGAAGAAGTCACTTGGATAAGTTGACAAAACGTTTCTCCCACTGAAAATGCCACGTCCAGATGAACAGATTCAGCTTTCTGGGAACACTACTTTAACATCCATGTTCTGCTACATTCCTGCTAATGTACAAATCTTTGCATCAAAATAAAATTCAGTGCATCTCTTAGAAGAAACAAAAAAAAAAAAATTTATCAAAACTTGACACAAAATTAAATCAACAAGGCACTGATTTCACCTTTGCATTGTGCTACATTCCTGTTAATTAAAACATCTTTGCAGACAAATAAAGTGTTTATTTGCTTGGTGCACCTCCTAGAAGCAAAATATATAGTCTTTCACTCAATTCACTGTACCTGCATGATGGATGTGAATAAAACTCGAAGCAAAGTACTCCACAGATGAAAAATCCCTCTACATTATCCCTGCGATGTTTTGCATACAGTGCAGTTATTGCCACTTTAGAAGAATAATTGCGTGAGGGGAGAACATAACTTTTTTCCAGTATGCTGACCATTTTCCTGAAGCCTTCACTCCTTGCAGTGTTTAGTGGACACATATCTTTGACCGAATGGAATGCGATTGCACTGGTGATTTCAGTGTGTCTTTGTGAGCATATGCGGACATGCTGTACAGGCTCGCTTTAATGGACTTCTGAGATGATATTGGACGATTCACATTAGCAACCATTGCATTGTTTTTCTTGGCCTTCATGCACTCATCATACTGCAGTTTGTGGTGTGTTTTAAGGCAGTTGAATAAGTTAGTTGTTTGGGGTGCAGACACAATTCTACAGCACTCTCAGCATACAATTTGTTATTGGTTAACATCACTTGCCTTAAATTTGAACAATCCGCTTCAAGTGACAAGCTCTTCACCTTCTGCTGTGCCAGACATTTGAATTTTGTTGTATATGTACTCCAGACTAGTCCAGGAAACTTCAAGCTGTATGGCGCAGGGAACAGCTGTGATTGCCACATGTAGGCACATGGTCAGGCGCTGATTTAGGGAGCGCTTGATTTGCTTTTGCTTTGCATTTTATTGGCAGAGCATGCATTTTCGATATCACTCGATCATCTTCATTTAATTTTGGGAAGCTAAAATCGTGATTGAGATTAAAATTCAATTAATTGTGCAGCCCTGTGTTCTATTCAAGTGTGAAACTGTATTGCATACACAAAATTTAGCCAGTATTAAGTTATTTAAACCTATGCTTTCCTACTGTTCAATCATGTATTTTAGAAAATCCATACAGTCACAGTGGAATCTGTATATTCGATATATTCACGAAAGAAAAGAAACACACACAGGTGTAGAGAAAAAACAATAATAAAAAAATGCTTCATTTACCTGTGCCAATATGACAGTAAGCCAGCAGGCACCTTCCCAAAGACCTGACACTAAACCAAAATGAAATGGAGCTATTACTGATGCTATTAGTTACAGCTTTGTTTGACAAGTCAACCTGTCTATCTCAATACAGGTCTGCTTGTTGGACAGAACACTATTACCAAATATCTAACCATAAATATTTAATTATTCAATCTGGACATTGTTAGACCACATATTTCTCCAAAGATAACCAAGACAAAATTGTTTCAAAATATTATATATATATCAAATTAGCTTTAAAAAAAAACAGCTTCCTATAATACTTAGGGGTGCATGACAGTAATGCGATTACCACATCTGTTTGAGATGCTCTGCCATCATACTCACCTCTCTGCAAAGCAACTGTCTCTAAAGACATTTTCCTCAAAATGCTCTGGAGCATGGCAGTGAATATTTGTGCTGTCAAAGGATTAAAACATCACACCATATCTAAAACTATTATAGCTACCACTCTCCCAATTTATTTTACTTTCCTGACACAGCTGAGCAGATTTTAATTTTCTCAAAAAAAAAAAGCAGTAAAGAGTTTTTAAAGGTCACTATTATGAAGTCTTTGAACTGACATAACTAGACTCTTCACACGGGAAACCATTTAGTTATGGCATGTTTAATTTGTTGCAGGGAAAAAAAAAAACTGGCAGCTATTTGTATGTGTGAATATGCAGTATTTGACAAGGTGCCAGTTCTCAATTTGTCCACTTGCAAAGAGCACAGTGTAATTTGCTGGTTAATGTGCATATTACAGCTATTTGCACATTGTGCTGTTTCTATGATAAAGAATACTGGCATTTTGATTAACCTGTGCTTTAGGAAACCTGCAGAGATTTGGGACATACTAGGCCTTCTCCCTCCACAACCATTAGCCCACCTCCACTACCCCTTCATATCCGGAGGAGTGGTGCGGGATCGATGGCATGCCGGGATGCTATTAGAGCTGAGGCAGCCAGGCAGCCACAACTTCAAAAGCAAAGTGTGGGAGGAGAAATAACACAAGGTAATTATCTCAGCCCCACTAGCTACCGCCAAGGTAATCTGTAGAGTGGAGGACAAAGGGGGTTGCGGAGGTGGTGTTCAGGATGTCCGTCCATATTTGCCTCAACTCACTGCGCTCGGTTCAATCCAGCAAAAGCTGATGAAGACAAAAACTTTCACTTTACCTTCCTCACATTGGTTTGCATTTTGATATATATGTTGAATGTTAATCGAAGAAAGAGTTTCATAAAGCTGTGTAAGTAAACTCTTTTACTTTTCAAAGTTAACAGGCAGCATAGCTAATACTTTTTACAAAAACACAAAACATTACAGTAAATCGCATCTCAGACTTCCACACTGCAGCTGAAGTCAAATTGCCTAGCAAGGTGAGAAACCATCTGCTTTTCCAGTTATCTTAATAATCATGGTGAGCAAGGAGCCATTAGGCAGATGTACCAAGAGCACCTGGACAAGTCATCACAAAGTCAAGAAAGTTCCACTTATCTGACTTGAGCTCACACAAGTTGATTTTACTGTTTAGCAAACATGAAATTCATTCAAATCTGGACCCAGTAACATTTGCACAGATTTTAATTTTCGGATCGTTCATTTGGAAGTGCACACAAATTCAGTCAGAGCAATTTAACATAATTTGCTTCCTCTGTTCCTGACTGTTTGTCATTTGTGTAATCAAATATAACAGCAATAATCACTGGTACGACTATTCCACTCCACGCCTAAAAGCTCACTCCCCAGTGACTCATTTCTAATGGAAAGAAAACACAAATTACCACATCGAGGGAGGAATAGATCAGTCTGTTTTACATTCATGAGAGATAAAATAAACTGCCTGTAAAAAATAGAGTGCACACAGGCACAGACATTAACACACTCACGTAGACAGCCCCTTTAGACAACTGTAGAGAACAATTATAAAAAAAATGCAAGCTCAGCAAGCTAACTCCTACATGTAGTCATAGGCTTTGCGCTGCTGACTTATTTTTGCTTCCAGTGCAGTTAATGAGTTAAAGGTCAGTAGGCTGCTATGACACCAATTAGTGCAATATTTCAAATCAGCACTGTACCTCATCAGCAGTGGTGAGCCGATGCTTTGAGATTTCAACAGAGCTAATTGCAGAATAATAAGCACAAACCGATTCATCATGGTGAGGGATGCAACTGAAAGAACCCCTCGGGGTGGTTTAGAGGTCATGTACTGCACTTCAGAAAGCGTGACAGATCAACATGGGGGTCAGGGTACAGCAAAAATCCAGCCGGGATCGGGTTAGGGTTAAGTGCACGGTCAGATTTAGCGCATTATAATCAACCCATAAAGAAAAAACTTTACCTGATCCTCCTTATGATTCTTCTTCTATAAAATGTTTTTCTTCTTCTGAGGTTATTTAAGTTTTGGTTTTTTTTGTTTGTTTTTTTCTGTTGTGAGAGACTCTCCATGGGGGTGTTAACTTTTGGTTCCTCCTGACAGGCCATTTCTGAGCATTCCCTACGTTACTCAGTTACTGCATACACATATGGACACAGGGTGCTGAAGGTGGATCAGTTGCTGTGACTTTTGACTGTCTGGTCATCTATGAACCCATAGCAGGAAGATAGCTGGAGTCTCTTGTTTGCACAAAAGTGCATCCTAAACTTTTAACGCAATAATAGTACAGAAGCATGATTAAAATTGTGAATGTTGAAGTCTCTGATTCACAGATACTGAGTATAGATGGTGAATCATGTGGCATTGTGTGGTGTCAAATATTAAATCCAGGATGCTCAGTTGTGACTAATTATGTATTATTGAACTATAACTCCGTTTATGATTGATATGATATGGTGAACTGACATCATGGTGTTAATAGGAATCAACCAAGCTCAATGTGATACAATTAACTCATTCTGAAGAAAATATGGCCTGTTTAACAAGAGCAGCCTCAGACTACAGTTAGGAGGCAACCTTAAAACCACAAGCTTGGGATTAACTGGTCACTGAAGGGTACTTCATCAGTACATTTCTGATGTTAAAATAAATGTTAAACCTTTACTGTCTTGTTCCTGCGAATACATCGTCAGTCTGGGGATTCAAACTGGCAAATATACTTTCACCACCTAACTTCCTTAACCTTTACGCAACAGCTGACTGAACTCATGATGACCTTATATGCCACAGCAGCTCTAAGCCTGATCCCACAGGTCAGACTGTGTCACCTCATTCCGTATGATGTATCACTAATAAACAACAGGGCAGGCGAGAGGCGAGCACCCTTTAACAAGGACAGAGCAGTGGTCCATTTCCACTGATGACACCTTGATGAATTAACACTCCAGAGGAATCGATGAATCCACGGCCGCAGTGGCCTGCTTGCCAAACAGTTGGTCAGGCAGTGTCAGTGGGACCCACAGTCCCCAGGCGATTTTTTTGCGAAAATACACCACTTTGTTGACTACTACTCTGCTAATTAACAACAGAGAATAAAAAAAAACTAAAAAAAGGGGAAAGGTTAAATGACAGCAACAGTGGTTTTGTTACACTTTGTGGGGTGGGGTCTGCTACATGGAGACACCCACTGTAAAATTAAGTACAAATGTTTAATGTCACCACTGTGAGCTTGCTAGAAAACCTCTGCTCTCTTAAATTCAAGCCTTCATGCCTCATTGCTTCACAGTGCAGCACCAACAGCCAAACACTGACAAATGCCTGTGTTCAACATTAACAGGGTGTACTCAGCCTTCCAAGGTGGCAACATTTATCATTACAGCCATTAATGTAAGTTACTTGTACTAAGGTTTTGATTTGTCAGTAGGCAATTCAAGCAGACATAGATGAGTCAATGTCAGATTAAAAAGGCATAACTCCAGCTATTGTAGATCTGGAAAAAAAAAAAGATCTTGAAACCACCTGCGATTGCAACCAGGAAGACGAGTGTATGTGTAGAAGTTCTGCTGGTCTCATTGTGCCAAGTACCTCAGAGAAGAGGCGATCTTCTATCCAGCCTTGTAGAGACTGTGTATTGAAATTTCCCTGCAAAGTGACTGATAAGAGACTTCAATGAACTACCTGAAAGAAATCAGATAGAGAACATAATCTCACTGTTGCCTGAGTTTGCATGGTCACAAAGACTGTCATCCCACAATACTATTGCACTATTACAGCTATTACAAGAATTTGTCAGACAGACTGTGGTAATGGGACAAAAGTGACTAGCTCCATGAGCAATGGGTGTTTTTTACAATTCCATTATTGCACAAGACACAGCTGGCATCAAATCTTCTTCTTTCAGCTGCTCCCTTTAGGGGTCATCACAGCCAATCATCTGCCGCCATCTTACCCTATCCCCAGCATTCTCTTCTGTCACACCAACCCTCTTCATGTCCTCCTTCACTACATCCATGAGTCTTCACTATGGTCTTCCTCTTTTCCTCCTGCCTGACAGCTCCATCTTCAACACCCTTTGTCCAGTATATTCACCATTGCTCCTCTACACATGTCCAAACCATCTCAGCTTTGCCTCTCCAACTTTGTCTCCAATCTGCTTAACCTGAGCTGTCCCTCTGATGTACTCCTTTTCAATCCTGTCCATCCTGGTCATTTCCAACAAAAACCTTAACATCTTCAACTGCAGCTACTGTCTTTTTGCCACCATCTCCAAACCATACATCATAGCAGGTCTCACTACCATCTTGTAAACCTTCCCTTTCATTCTTGCTGCTATCCTTCTGTCACAAACGACCCCTGACACTTAACTTCACACACTCCAACCTGCCTGCACTCTCTTCTTCACTTCTCTTGTGCACAGTCCATTGCTTTGGATGGTTGATCCCAGATATTTAAACTCATCTAGCTTCACTACCTCAACTACTTGCTTCTTCACCTTTCCACCTGTCTCCCTCTCATTCACACACATGTATTCTGCCTTGCTTCTACTGACTTTCATTCCTCTTCTCTCCAGCACATACCTCCACCTCTCCAGGCTCTCTTCCACCTCCTCCCTACTCTCACTACACATCACAATGTCGTCTGTGAACATCATAGCCCACGGAGACTCCTGCCTGACCTAATCTGTAAGCCTGTCCATCACCACTGTAAACAAGAAGGGGGTCACAGCCGATCCCTGATGTACTCCCACCCCCACCTTGAACTCATCTGTCACTCCTACCGCACACCTCACCACTGTCTCGCTGTTCTCGTATATGTCCTGCACAACCCTCACATGCTTCTCTGCCACTCCTGACTTCCTCATGCAGCACCACAGTTCCTCTGTTGTCACCCTATCATATGCCTTCTCTAGATCCACAAAGACACAGAACTCTTTCACTCTCAAAGCAAATATCTGTAGTTTCTTGACATGAAGCATAGGGCCACAAGCCAGTGTACGTACTCCTAGTGCCGGTCCCAAGCCCGGATAAATGAGAAGGGTTGCATCAGGAAGGGCATCCGGTGCCAAATCTTTGCCGAATCAAATGCAGATCATCAAGAATGAGGCAGCTAGCATTAAATGAAGTAAATAAGTAAATAAAGTAAAATTACTAATGTAGTATTTTATTTTATTTTATCGTGGCTGCACAAAAATCCTCTAACTAATTACATTGGGCAGACATTTTAATAATTAGCGCAAAGACTTGCTTCAGGTTGCGATCCTCTAAAACATTTAATAACTAATATAAAGTAATGATATATACTACTGTATATACTGTAAGGTATATAAGAAACAGTATATCATTTGCAGGTGAGAGGCCTCCTGCCTTAACAAGCTCAAACCCCACCTAAAATAATTTATTATATAACTTATTAGGAGTTTTTCATGTTAGTTTAATGCTTCAGAGGCCCTTTCACCTCACTAAGCTGAAAACCCTAAAGGGTGATGTCGATTATTGTACACTCAAAGTCTGCTCAAAGAACTCAAAATTGATACAGCAAGCCATGACAAGCATCCCATTCAGAGGTGCCAGCAGCAGTCAGTCCAGTCATCTAGTGAATGTTTTTGATATCTGTTGTGGTTATTCTGCCTCTATCTCTTCTCTGCTCCGAGGCGTGCAGAGCCTCTCGGGCTGATTGACGGAAAGAGGTTCTGGCTCCTGCCAGAGAAGCATGATTGACATCCTTGAGATGGAGCACAGCCAGTGAGGATTTTACTGTCACTCTCAGACGTGCAGAGGGCTCCAAAATGGCAGAGGGTTGATATGTTTGAGAATGAGCACTCACATGAGGGAACTGCACAATGCACTTAGGTTTTGATAAATAATAGGCAGTTCTAAAGGTGCAAACCACAGCTGTGCTTGATATTTTGCTTTGACCGGACCGTTTGAAACCACCGAGGCAGAAGAACAAAAGTAACTACAGTTTTGTGGCAACAATGCTTTGCAAACATGTCCTTCCAGCACTGTATAACTTCAACTATCAATGCTCATGATTGAGCACTGAAAACACTTAATACTAGAGCCAGACTGATATAGGATTTTTGAAGACCAATACTGATATTAAGCGATTTAAAACAAGACAGAAAATAACAAATACATTGTATCTTGGCTTCTTAAGCACCCCAAGAGATAACACAGTGTCTCTTTACGTCAAAGTCCAGGACATATCACACATAGCTCAATAGACAGGCAGGATCTCATCATTCAACACACACATGCACATCTACAGACACACCCAGACCCATACAAACACAGCACAGCTCCTGCAGATGTGCAGCAGTGGGAGTCTGCAACTCACTTTTTTGTCATCTTTCTGTGTTGCTGGCTGCGCATCCTTACTGTGGTTGTCAGTGGAAGGCCTGCCACTGGCATCCACCTGTCTGTCATCCACTTCATTCTGCTGATCGGCCCCTGACCGAGGAGAGCCCAGAGGGCAGGGCTCGGACTGCTGAACACCACTTTGGACCTCCATCTTCCCCTGCAGTGCCTTTAAAAGGTAGCACGAAATGGCAGAATATAATGCCCGAAAGATGGGGTGAATTAGATACTTGGACTGACTTATGATTTATGGTTATGTTCTCACAAAATCTCTTTAAAAAAAAGTGTGTGTACCAACTACTGCTAGTTTCTTTTGTGGCAGTGATGTGTGTAGGAGAAGACAATAATAAGAAAGACTGAGCATTAGCACTTTTACCAAGTGATAAAAATATGTTGCAACCATTAAGAAACTTCAAGGGAAAAGTAAGTACTTAAAATTAAGTATTTGCATCCAGACCAGTAAATTGTTTTACTTTAAATCCTTTATTACTATTATTATTTTTGTCACTAGTTAGCAATAAAATATTTTTACAACTACAAAAAAATGAAGACTTGCATATCATTTGCATATTTTTGCTTGTTTTTATTCATTTCAGGAGCTGTTCCTAAAGCCTTTAGATTTATAAAGATACGATATTTATATCCTATCCACCAATGCTTGCATTCTAAGACATCATATGTATGTCAGTCCAACATCACTATCAATTCACAGTATTTATTATGAAAGTTGTTCAAGCATTCCTGCATTGTAAGTAATATTGGAACACAACTGTGGGGCAGAAATATTCCTGTCTTTTAATTTTTTGTAGACACAGCAGACATTTAGACATTTCTAATTAATAAAAGCACATGTATAATCACAAATGTTGAGTAACATTAAGGCTGGATTCTGTTTAGGTAAGTTACAGTTTCAGGATCTGGATATTATCTTGGCCAGGTCTCACTTGGAAAAGAGATTTTAATTTCAATGAGACGTTCACCTGGATAAATAAAGGATAACTAACTAACTAACTTATGCATAATTAACTGGGAAATATGAGGGAACTCAGTCATAGTTAATAAGAAAAAGGTCTGTCAAGAAAAATCTCATCAGTCAGTGGTTGCCATTCTCTCAGTTACTGCAGAATTACAATTAATAAAATGTAATAACAATGATAATATCACAGCACAAAATTATTTACTACCCTCTCCATGGAACTGCACTGCATCCTATAACCTAGCCACTAATTTTGCATGTGCTTGTCACAGTGAGAGCACTTTGTTTTAGGATCCACGAACTTCTTTTGCACTTGATGAATGACAGAGAAAGAAACTTTATATCAAGCCACATGTTTTAACTTGTAATCTCATAAGCAAGTTACCTGAGGTGTACTCAGTGTGGTGCATGTAAGGAAGCATAATCTCAGTAGCGAGTGCTTATTTTCTCAAGTCCCCGAACAATAAAGCAGAAGACAAACAAAGTAAAGACAAGTGACCTCGTTTGAAGGACAGATCTGAAATCAGCATCAGGTCGATGTTTAGCAACTGAGTTGCTTCATTTTGCATTCTGGGGCCATTAATAAGTTATGAGGTCAGTTGGTTGTTCTCGCAACTGAGATGAGCTGCCTCATAAATACATGTCCTGAAGGACATTTCACTGAGCATTTTAACACTGCAGCACCGTGAAAGCTGGCACAGTCACACAGGTGAACTTCACCTGTTGGTCCGTGTTAATGAACCGTTGTTACGTAACGGTTCCTCAAGTATTACCATCTAATTGTTAGAAAAAAGAAATGGTTACAAAAGCCACCAAGTGGGACTATAAATGACTATGCTTTAACACAACATAATAAGAGGTTCTTTTCAGAGTTAAACCTCTTGCAGGTCTCTGTACGTGTCACCCAGCAGCTGAGGCCCGAGGTCAGTGCAGCATTTAATGTTGAAAGTTGGCTACTTCTTCAGCTGCTAATGTGAATTCGCCTGCTAGGTCTTCCGTTTACGCTTACAGCCAAAATGAAGCTGCAGTTAACATTTCACTCAATGCACACCAGAACAACTCAAATACACTCTAACGTCGTCCCGACTTCGAGCGACACAAACATCATTTCGAGGGGTTGTCGCTACTGACGGGTCGCTGTGTCCGTGATATTACATCGGCTTCAACAGCGTATGGCAGCGGCACACCAATACAAACAAGTCGCAAAAGAATGCCGAAATACCTCTGTCACTTCTCGGCTCCTCGTTATGTCAGAAGCATATCAAGAGGAAGATGCGGTAGTGCAACTTGCTTTACATCTCTGTTGTTGCTCTGACGCGGAAAGCCACAGCAGTCTGGGGCACAACAACAGGCAACCGCTTCATTTAGTTGTATGAGAAGTTATTCCGTCAAAAGCTGGCCGAGAGGCTTTGAGACACTCAGCTCGAGCCGAGGAGGCAGTGCACGGTGTCAAAGCTACACAAGCCGCTTCAGTTGCTGCTGCTGCTGTCACGGCGGGCGTGTCCCCGCAAGCTGTCATCAAACAAACCAACCTCCCGGTTACACCGAGCCCGTGTCAAAAATGGTGCCTTCAGGTACACCTCGAAATATCTCCTATCCGAGAGAGCTGAAGTTTTAAAAGGCTGTTGTATGAAGTGGTCTTGGTAAGTTACAATAAAACCCACTGTGTTTCATACTGAAAAGTAGTAAATAAGAGCAAAAGGTTCATCTGTTCATTTTTTGTATTAGTTTATAGGAAATGTATCGATTTGAAATCATAATTTGTATCCTCTGGATTACACTGTTTCCAACAAATAGTGAAAAGGAAACAGAAATACTAACCTGGACAAAACGAAAGTACAATAGTCGATATAATTGCTAAATTCTACAAACAATCAATTTTTTTTTTTCTGCTTAAGGTCTTCTTAGTTAAAATTTCCTACAGTTTCTAAAAGCAGCAAAAGCTCTGTTACATTGGGAGGGGCCGACCTACACGGCTGGGGCGAGGTGAAGCCAGGCCAGTAACACCTAAGCAGGCAGTGCAGGTGGAAATCGATTCATTATGTAACGTGCGAATTGCAAAGCTGTGATATTTTTAAAATAATAATAATCACCATCATGGTGACAGCAGTCTAATCTTGGCTTCGGTTGAATTAGATGTGTTTGTGGAAATAATAGGAAAGATATAGTTATGATACTATTTTAAAAGTAATCTGTAACCTAACCCAATTTATTCTAGTTTTAATTCAGACTTTTTACACATAAGACTTTAAACAATCATTCATGTTCTGATTTATTATTTATTATTCTAAAAATAATACTGTTTAATTTTGGACATACACTGTCAGCAGTGCGATTAAAAAGATTTTTTTCTCAGATTGTTTCATCTACGGAATTTTTAGAACACTGTATCCTATAAAAATGGAGAAAAACAGAAAAAAGCAAGCCAAAATAAGTATATCTGATATAAAATCTATCTTGTACCATTGTTATTTATCTTGAGAATTTGGGCACCAATTTCCTGAGAATTACTGTAGACAGATCATTAGTAAGCTTCAATGATGGCCACAAGGTGGCGATATAAAATCATTAAACTGAGAAACGTATGACCAACAGAAGGCATGTTTGAAGCACCGCTGCTTGGATTATGAAAGGTAAAAAAAAACAAAAAAAACTAGTAACCAAGTCACACTTCATCAGTTCACAAAAAGTAATTAATAAGTGACCTAATAATGTCTAGTATGCTGTCCTCTCAGTGCCAGTATCAAAGAGTGTAAGTCTATATGTCTGGTGGAGGTAACTATAAGAATCCAGTAGGTGCCATTATATAAACAATATATTCTACAGTCTGCAATATTTGAAATAGTTTCTTTCTTTGCCCTAAAGATAGGACTTTTCCATCTGCTAAGCCAAACTATAACATGAAAGATGCATCATATGGACATTGTGCTGTCTTCATTGTCTTTCTTACTGCCATACTGTCGCGCTGTCTCATCTAAGCAGAAGGGATTTTACCCAAACGAACAACTGCTCTGACAGGCGGACCTCGTCTGTTCTGACAGAGCTGCCGCTGCCAGAGAAGGCAGACAGGCAGTCAGAAAGGCAGGTGGATCGGCAGGCAAACAGGCGGAGGGTTAGGCGCCGCAAGGAGCAGGAGACTGGGCCTCGTACAATTGGCCCCATCAGCCATTTTCAGGCAGGCATGTGTCCTCTGCGCAAGCCAGCAGGGACACACAGTAAGGCATGTCGATGGCCCCAGCCGGCACAAGCAGATGTTTTCTGGGTATTGTTGTTCCGCCTCTCTGGTAATTGTTTTCCTTCAGGGCCAGCCAGTGGGACAAGGTGCCAGGTTGTATTGTGGGAAGGAGTTATGAGGAGATGGAGAGACAGAGTGTATTATCAATCAGCAGTGCTTTGCAGGCTGCTGTATACAAGCTGTCCAGCTTTTTCTTTGTGCTCCACGCGGCTTGAATTACAGCAATAGAGACTGAAAAGAATAAAAAATTTCCTATCTGGGTTTTGAGCTTGCATTTTAGTGTTGTAAATGTATTATTCTGACTGCAGCAGGGTGGCATGCAAACTGAGCAAAGTGGTCTTTTGGACCTTCATTTTTAGCGTATTGTTAGTGTAAATGTGTGTGTTTCAGAGTTGAGTGTGGTGCTGATGGGGTTCCTTGTGTCATACAATCAGTGCATGTCTGCAGTAAATTGGTGTTGTGATGTCAGTTTACCCTGGCAGACACTCAGCAGTGTGTTGTGGTACAGAGAGCAGCTAATGCACTCAAACTGTGTTAGACACTGAGTGTTATCCTGTGATCCCATGTTGAAAGTGCCCTCTTAATTAGCACGGTGAACTACAGAGACCTTATTATAGGGTCAGATGTTTTCCAGAACTCCTTGAGAGCAGAAACAGAAAAGACCCACTAGGGGGCACTTTGAGACTTTGGATCAACACTGTGAGCAGCAGAGCCTATTTTCAAAAGTGAACTGTTTAATACTTTTTATTAATTTTACATTTTCTGTACATTACTGATTTACATTTTTTTCCATCTGCCTTTACTTTGACTGTTAAACGATGGAACTCTTGGATGCTTTCTGAAGTTTTATCCTGAAGCTTCATGGATGTTTTGTTTTCAGACTCTACAGCTACAGTACACGGCTCAATCCATCATTCAAACTGTTTGTCATTTCAGTGTTGAACCCAAAAGCTGCTCGGCATCCACTCCCAGCAAGGAGCACTGACTCAAAAGAAGGATCCTGAGGTATGATGAAGTTACTCTTATCTGTTGCCATAGCATGCCACACTGCTGTGAAGCTGCAGCCTACACTAAAAGCTAGTGTCAAGATGTTAAGCTTTTTTTCAGACTGACGCAAGATGTAAGTAATTTGGTCCAGTCCTGTTTTCATTTTTATATATATATATATAAATATATAATTGTAGGTGTTAAGAGCACTGTTAAGAGCATGTGGGGAAGGCAGACAGAAAAAGCAGTGGAATCTGCTGTTCACGAGCAGAGCATTGGATGAAGGCTGTATTTCATAATCTGTCCTCACTGCCAGAAGATGCAAGTGAAAATAGAACCAATGTCACATCTGCCTTTTCACTATTTTTGATGCTGTGCAGCATCCCAGCGTTTGTGTAATCCCATTGTGGACATCATCCATGTCAGGTGGAGAGTTTAGACCTTGTTGCTCTCCATGCGTGTATGTCTGTGTTTGATTTTTTATTTATATATTTATTTCCTACTGCTGTTTGTTGAGCCTTTCACTAGTCGCTCCGCCACAGTGCAGAACCTTCTGACAAATGAAGAGGCATCTGAGGCCCTGTGGCCACAGGGTTACACCGCAGCCTTGTGAAGTTGTGGCGGTTATCAGCACGCCTCACTGTACGCTGCACAACAGTCCAGCCTGATTACAGAGTAGCACCTTAGCCCGCTGTATTTTTCACACCTAGGATGAAGGAGTGACAGCATCTGTGGGATAAGATTGTGTTGGATGAGATGAATTTGCACAGTGAAGGGTAGGTAGCGTACCTGAACAGAAAGAAAGTACATGTAAGGAGAGAAGGTGTCTTTCTGGGCATATATAGTGATATTTTCTTTTAGCTTTCTTTTTTTTTTTTTAAAATCCAGAACAAACCTCATGAGATGAAAGATGTCAAAATCTTCGGGGGCAACAATTGTTTTTCTTCACGACCTACAAATATTATTTACATCCTAATATTTATGTGTAATCTTTAATCATCGTGTTTTTGTGTTTGCTTGTGCACATGGATGCCTGCTCCTTGCCACTGAATCATACCTGTCAAAATCATATTATCCATGACTCAAACCCCACCCACTGCTGGCATAATTGACAGTTCAGGCACAGTTGAAAAACCACACGCCAGATAATCACCAAAATACAGCCGCTGCAGCGTGAAAAAAATAAACGCCTCTGAGTCACAGAATGGGACCTTGAAAAATCTTAGTCATACATTGATTTTTGTCATCACTGTTACTGGTCAATGGAAAATTCAACAAGAAGAATACAGAGTAGATTGGGAAAAAAAATCTGAATCACTGTATTGTCTAAAAGAGTGATAAGATAGAGAATAACATCATCGGTAAATTTTCTTTTGTATAAAGCTCCATTTCGATTTCTTCTTTACACTGGCATCATACATATTCAGGACAAAAGCATAATGTGTTCCAAGAGTATTGGTGTGGCTAAAACTAGCAAGAGGACAAAAGAACTGCGCCTGCTGATATACCATGTGTCAACTGCCCTGTTTGTGTGTGTGTGTGTGTGGGTGCCTATGAGCAAGCACATGCATACATTTGTGTCAGCCGCAGTGTGCATAGAGGTGTTTTTTTTCTTGTTCTTTTTTTTCTTCTTCTCACTGGTGTGAACTGTAAAAGAAATGCAGGCCAATAATTTTTATTGTTCAAAGTGTGTAAAGGTCTCAAACAAGAGCCAACCAGGAGAAAACTCAAACACTTAAAAAGAGTTTCATTCAACAGCTGACTGGATGCATATGTGAAAAATTAGGTTAAAAATATATCCTAAAAAACTTTTTCAAATTACACATTTTAAGATGAAGGTAAGATTTTTTTTTTTTAATTTTATGCTTTAATATTTTATTAGGAAAAACATCAGATTTTCTTTATTCTTTAAGTCTTTCTGCTAAAAAAAATTTGTGGAATAAACAAAAACTGCACGTTTAGACAATTATGAACAAACCCAAGTTAAGAATGTACTTCCAAAGGCCGATATAATTACACAATTCTGCTTTGTACTTATTATCGTAGGGTCTTTACCCTACAATATAAAGCGCCTTGAGGCGACTTTTGTTGTGATTTGGCGCTATATAAATAAAATTGAATTGAATTGAATTCTAAAATATATCTCATGACCAACAGATTATCAGAATTTAGTAAATCTATGCTGACTTTAAGTTTTGTTTTGAAACTCATCGAAAAGTTTTCATAGACACCGCACATCAGTGAATCCAGTCCGCTGCATCGACTACATGTTACTTCATGTAAAACTGCATGCCTAAGTGTTACTTTGTGGCTGTTGATGTTTCCAAGCTGGGTTGAATCATTAGGAAGTGATTCTCTCTAACAAGGGCTAAGGAGCTGTCAGGAGACATTCACAGGCAGGTTTCGCCATGGAGAGTGTGAGGAGTCTTATCAGGGTCTTAGCTGTTTTGCTGCGCCTGTTTATAAAGAGCCTGCTTTATTTGGAGTGAATGCATTCTAGCAAGGTCTCTACTGTTGCTGTGCGTTGATTAAAAGTGTTTTCACGATTACCCGTAGTGAGTCTATTCCAGCCTAACAGGGTTACTAGCAGTTTTAATGAAGGGGAGTAATCATTACATGTGAAAGGGGTTTGTCGGGGTCTCGCACTGTCTTTCTCTGGCTGCTTGTTGTGAGTGTCACAAGCAACTTTGACTTAGTGTTGCGTCAGGTTTTACTTTTCTGCTTGTTTGCAGATTTGTTTAGTTTGCTGATGCTTTTTATTTAAAAAAAAAAAAGAAAAGAAAAGGAGAAATATGTCAAACTGTTCTACTCAGTTACTGTTATGTCATTATTATCAACATTCATAATAACACTTCCCTGCAAACGGTCTCTTCCATTAAATCTGCACAAATTTTTGTAAACTGTGATGAGAGCCATATATCTTTATTTTTGTCTCTCTGTGTTTGGGTGTTTTGCGTCCCCCTTCCTCTTTTTCAGCTACAGTTGCCTGCTTGCTATGTGGCTTTTCTGCTCTGCTCCTGTAGTTGGCTGTGGTCAGCTTTTGCATTTGCTGGTGTGAGTGAATTTCTCACAGTTTCTCGTGAATGTGTTTTTTGAAAGTCCTATTCAACATTTGGTGCAACTATAATCGGCACTAAGCCACTACGCTCATGCAGAAGTGTCTGTGGATTCACACATTCAGGCTTTCAGAAGTGTTGTGCCATCTCTTTTTAATTTTTTTTTCCCAAGTTGCAACAAATTTTTTTTTTTTTTAAGTCAATTAAAGGACCATGTGTAAACTCAGAGGAGGTGAAGGATGGTCAGTAGATTTCACTGACAGATCAGGGAATATTAATTTAGAAAAAAAGCAAAGTTGCCTCCTTCACATTTTGCTTTTCATCAGAAAGATTCAAGTCATTACTCAAGAGTGTTTATCAGACATGGATATTAGTAAATATTGCTTTGATTTCCTTAAACCTGCTCCTAATTTTTACAGATTTTTTTCAAAATTTTAAAATATAACATAAATGCACAGTGAACAGTGAAAATAGATTACACAGCAGATATTATACTGTCAGTGTAACCCTTTAAAACCACAGAAGAATATTAAGCTCTTATGAATACCACTATAAATTTTTGTTATGACACATGTTAGATTAAGTAAAAGCTTCCACTTTTGTTGCAACGATATTCGGTAATAATTGTAGAAGTGTCTTTTGGCCACCTTTAAGTTCCCTTTAAGCACAACGCACCAATTGTACTCTCACTTCTCTTTTCTTTTAAATAAAGAACAGCCAGTTGTCTTAAATTTAAACATTAGTTCAGGTCCAAGCGTCAGCTATTTTTGTCTGGTTTTGTCCCTGGACACATTATCTACTTCTGTTATCAAATCAAACAATTACTACTGCAGTCCTCTTGTAGAAAATTACATTTTGACACAATGGTGCAGCTTTGATTAATATATTGTAACATCTGACTCTGTACTCTGTCATTCTCTGATGGGGCCAATGGATAATAAACGGATGACTTGTGAAGCTATAATGAAGTGACTGGCTTGCTATTGACAGGGGAGCCTCCAATGCTTTAGTGCAAAGCAGAGCTTCCAACGGAGGCCCTCCGGTGCACAGATTATTACACTGGCCGTTAAAATGAGCTAATGTTCTGCTGCAAGTGCTCCTCTCCGAAGGGAGAAAAACTGAATTCCCCGCTCACAGCTGCAAAACAGAGGTGTAAATTAAAGCCAACTAAAGTTTTTTAAAAAAAATCTCAAATGCAAGATCAGGCTACGGTATTTCTATTATTGAAAGAAGAATTTCTTCCAGCTCTGGTAGAAACAGATGCAGGTCCACGGTTTTATTTTATTTTTTTTTTGTTCTTACCAAATAATGTTTGACTGGCTTTTGTTTATTTTTTGTCCGCTTCTGTAAGATGTGTCGAGTAATTAATAAAACATATTTGCACTTGATTAAAAATCTCACTGAGGTAAATGTTTCATTCATTTGGTTTTGGATTGTAATTTCTATTGTTCTTTTTCTATTCAACTTAAAATCGTTCTGTATGGAGCATGTGCTTATGTGATGTGGTAGAGCAATATATGTCCAGATGAGCAGATTCCATGAGGAATTCTTGTTGCCGGATTTATAGCTGCTGTTTATTTTTTGGTCCTGATACATCACCACTTTCCCCAGGTACCTATTAGCTATGACAGGCGATTTCTGATTTGACAGGAGTGAGACAGGTGTAAACTTCACTCACACAATTCAGTTACACACATTAAACCAATTAATTTTGAACATTAAATTTTTTTTATTCTCTTTTACTTTTTGCCAGTAGAACAACATCAAGGAAGCTTTGACATGTTTTGTGCATAAGGGGAATTATTTTCTTTTCAGCCAAACCTTTTCACTCATTAATTCGATTTGCACCTCAACACAGGTGCTTTGTGGCCTTCCTTATTATTACATTTCAAATGAAAGGCATCAATGGCATTAAATGTCAGTGGTGAATGTTACAGAAAGCGAATATGACAAAAGGAGGAGAGAGTATGTGATTGTTAAAGGGTAAAAGAAGCTCTTCACAAACATCAAGGCATCTTTGGGGGTGTGGAGTTGGGGTTTAGGGGGATAACAGTGAAAAAATATTCCACTTTGAGAATGTGCAAGATCTCATGCAGTTGCCTCTCTCTCACTCTCTATCCCTCCTCTCTGTTGGCGCTAAATCACACGTTAGTACAGCCAGTGGATGTGTTGACAGTTTTACAAACAGAAATGTAAAACGCCATACTCAAGGGGGTCTAAGAGATAAGGGGGGAGCTGAACAGGGCAGGAAACAGAACAAACATGGCTCAGAGAAGCAGAATGCCATGTTAAAACACCTCGGCTGGGTTATTTTAATTAAATAGGGTATGCCACCCTATTAACTACAGCTACAAGTGGTGTCAGTGTAAAGGCCAGAGAAGGAACACAACTGATCAATAACACTGGCATTTCCTAAAGACTGATGGCACCCCAGAGCAGATGTAAATTGTAATAAAATGTAATATTTGTGGTTATCAATTTGCTTAATTTTTCTCCATTAAACCCTCTATGAAAATGTATTTATTAAAAAAAAAAGTCAGCTGACTGTTTCCACTACCTCCAAAAAGAAACATTTGTCGTTGTAATTCCCTGCTGTCTTTAGCTCACTTTGAATAAGTTAGGCCAGAAGTGAGAGACATTCCCAGTGGATTCTTGTTGCCTGCTGAGGACCGAATAAAGAGGTTTGGGGACATATAGACACAGACAAACATGAATGATTCGTGGAAGCTGGAGAGGGAATCTGCCATGCATTACAGATATACATGATATTGTGTCAGATATGGGCTCAAAACATGTGCCAGCATTTCCAGACCTGAAAGATACAAACTTGTACAAACATGTATGATATTTTTTTTCATATTTTTTTATTTATATAATAGTCTGAGGAATACATACTCCATCAGACTGGCTCAACAACATAAAACTGCCCATTACTTGCATTCATGTCCGATTACTAGCAAAACTTCATTTCATTTTTAACTGTAATTTATTGTTTTCCATCATCCTCTTTGATTTCTTCATTTCCTAGCCAATTAGAGAGTAAAAATCTGTCATCAGGGTTGGATATTGCTTCTTACTCATAGTCTTTAGCAGCATGAGTCACATACTTAAGTTTCAGTTCAGTACGCTGTGACTTTCTAATGGTAGCGTGCAGTGGATGAATTTTGTGCATTTGTTTATATTGTGTGTATCTACGTGTCAGCGAGTTTTCTTGGAACTAAATGCAAGGATTTTGGTCAGATGTCGTGAGGCTGGCGTGAAGACAGCGATTCGCCCCAAATGGTCACGGTGGTGGTAGGACCCCGGCCTTGCCTCTTTGAAAAGCATCATTAGAAAGTGACAAAACTGCCAGGGGCAAAACTGGCCTTGCACAATGATCAATTCGGCAGACAGGATTGAATTATATGGGGAGGGCGTGCTTTAAAAAGGGGGATTGGAGGGACTGGGTATAGTACAAGGCCCCCTACTGCTTTAATTACTGATGTGTGCGTCTCCCTATTAACAGAGCACCTATGGTCCACCAGCCACTCCGGGGCTGCACAAAGCTGGAAAGGAGAAAGAACACTCTGCAGAGAAGCAGGGAGAGGGAAACACAGAGACACACAAACAGGAGTGCTCATTAGTAAATGGTAATCAGCGGTCGAGAGGTTGGGCACTCACCTCACAAAACGCCACATGTCAATTTGTCCCTCTCCATTCATGAGCCCACTCTCATTTTAGTCTGCTCCCTCATGTTCCCTTGTTGAGCAGAATTGGATGGAGTGCCGTGGGGGGAAACACTTGAAGGGAAACGTAAACACAGGCCTGGAGTAGGGACTCCAATATGGGGGGGGGGACTGCACTCCTCAGATGTGTCCCCTTCGGTTCTTCTGACCTGTCTCCTCCCTCCAACACTCAGAAGACACCAGTCTCCACTGCATACAGTTCTGCACACCTGCTTTTATATTTTTTCATTTCTCTAAAGATGTTATGCATGATCTTTAAGTACCTTACCTCTATGATACTTTTTATAGCATATATATACTATACAGGATAATGTACAGTATAGAAATGACACACAGTATATCCTTGACATGAGAAAGGAAAGTCTTGCCCGCATTTCTTTTTACTCACTTAAAAAACAGGTTGACATTTGGGAAAAAATTGGTCGACAGTTAGATGACTAGAACAATACCACTCTCATTCCTGTTCGTTAAATGTAAAGGTGCTGCTTGCAGATGGACAGTTTAGCTTTTCATAAGCAGCTAGTCCAACTTAAATTAAACTGTTAAAAAAATTATAATAAAATAAAATCTACTCCAGAACTGAAAGCTCACCAGCTCACACTCTGTTTCACAAGTATTTAGTACTTGCAAAAAATGAGCTTGTAAAAGTATTTTATTGTTTCCAGAAAGTGCGCCTATCATTGAAATGTATTATTCAAATTGGAGGTCAGAACTCTCCAAGAGCGGCAATGCTAAATTCCTAAGTCTAAATCATCCCCATTTACATGGCTGACCAGACTCATCCTCTCAAGGGGTGCATCAGATGTACATTTGATGCATTTCCCTGAATACGTCAATCAAACAGAATAATGGATACAAGAGACAGTCACACACAGTATTTTGTATTAATTAAGAGTTTGGTTGTACTATTTTAATGCTAAGCTTTTGAAATTGTCTGCGTCATGTTTTGTGATATTTATTAATTTACATGAAAGAGGAAAAAATTCCCCAGATGTCAGTCTATTTCTTTAGATTCCTATCAGGAAATATCTTTTTAATAAAGAATCACCTGCATTGATATAGCCTAAGAATACTGTACGAAACTGCCCATTTTTTTAAAGAATACTACACTGAATAAATACAAGGTATAGTTTTAACTATACACACTGTATTTCATGAACAGGAATTATTAAATCATTTGTGACTACTGGCTGATCTGCTGCACATGAAGATGTAATTTTATGGGGGACAACATAAACTAGGCCATGGTTTGCTGTGGCATCATGTATGGGCATGCTCTCCAGCTGTGCAGGTGCCTGTGACACCAACCCTATATTCCTTATCTGTCACAGTGTGACAAAACACTGCACCCAGCACGGTCTGCTGGGCAGCAAAAGAATATAATGCACCAAAGCCAATTTCATCTGCACTGAAATTGGGGTGGGCTAGCTCACACTCTCACATTCAAAACTTAAATCAGATCTCCTTTCAGCCGAGTGGAATCAATACAACCCTCCATCTTACTTTGAAATGAGACATAGTCATCCTCGTGGATTATAGGTGGCTCATCATAGGACGACAGCGCTAGAGGATATCTCTAGAGATCCATCTTCGTCCGCTCCTTCTGATCTCCATTTACCTACCAGTCTACCACTCAGTCTCTCTGTCCCTCTACCCATCTCTTACTCTCTTCCTCTGTATTTGGATGAGCACTGTCAGTGAATAAAATAAGATAATCCATATCTCAATCAGAAGTCTGATTTTAAATGAAAATTTAAAGCATGTGCACGTCCTGAATAATGCATACATCATCTTTTTTTTTTTTTTTTAAGTGTTGTGGTACAGCAAAATGTAAACTGTATTGTTGAATCCAGTGTGCAAAACAGTCAAGACATGTTGGATAAATAGCTTCAGAAAGTGTTAAACTTTAACTAAATTTCCATAAGAACAAGTTGCATAAATAAAAGTGGAGCATTGCTTTGATGTGTTTAGCTATTCTGAATCTTTTGCACCTCCATTTTCTCATCACGGCAGCTTCAACAAGGTTTAATTGGTATGGAAATAGAAGTGGTGAAACATGACAGGAACAAGCCTGGCTATTTAGACCCTTTATTACTGTATACTGTCCTTCAACCAATTATCGCCAATCTACTGCTCTGCAACCCCCTACCATCCTCCTCCCTCATGATTTAACCAAGCTTCAGGCTGCTGCAGAGAGGCAGCTATGGGTCGATAAATACAACTTGTAATCCAGTGTGGTGCAAATTGAGTTTCTATTGGAGAATAATAGTTTGAAGCGCTTACTTGAGATTTCAGACCCCCTACCTGCACTGCCCCGGCAACTAAACCTTACCAAACATGCTCAAATAAAAAGCAGTACTGTTCTTTAATAATAACTTCATAACAATTTAATCAGCTTGCAAAAGGTTGTACTACATTTGTATTATTTTAAAACTCTTTCATAGGAAGTTATGAGATCTCTTTCTCAAAGATCTACCTTAGTCTTTTATCTGTGACAGAGTTTCTGTGTGTGCTTTATTTGCACATAGCCAGGAAATGTCACCTTGCAAAGAAAATTCACAGCTCAAGCTGTGTGTGTTTGCCACATAACGGAAAATGACTGGACCTCCAAAGAAGCAGATAAAAAGATGAGAAGTTACATCTGCATAAACAGATTACTCTTTTGCATCGAAAACAAATACATTTCCGGAAGTTTGAAGCATGCCTGTGCAAGGGTTAGGCACTAGAGTGCATTAACTTTTCCTTAAGGTGAGCTGCAGTGATGTTAAAACTGTATGTATTACTATGTATGTGCAGTACTGGTACGACCTCCTCTAAGAATCAATCCCTGGCATGCTCATTTAGAATGATCTTCCCAGGGAGCAGCTTATTGTCTGGCCCATTGTTAGCCCAGGAGGCTGGCCTGAGCCCTGAGGGCTTGGTCAGCGTTTAGGGTGTTTTGCAGGGTGGGGTGCTGAGGGAGGCTGGGTGAGGGGGGGAAAGCTATAGAGATGGGTACAGGCCAAGGCTGGACAGGGCTCAATGCCAGGGTGTCAGTGGGACACCCTCCTTTCTGGGAGCCTGCTCAGCCCCCTCCTGGGGCCCCAGCGGGGTGCAGGAATACATGGTCAGTGCAAGACAGGTCCATCTGCCCCATTACTTCTGTCCTTCTCATGCCAGCACCTTCCTATCACCTGCTCCATCGGCACCTTATGGAAATGACCTACTGCTGCCTGACCTAGCTGACACGCATGGCTCACCTTCAGCATATGCCACCATGGCCTCTGTGTCTTCTCCACTTGGGTTTATGACTGAGTGATGCAAGTCGTCTTTTATTTCTCTGGCAACACATAGTTTAACTGTTTGATGTTTTAGGACAAGGGGAATCAAAATGGTGAAGTAAACTGGGCATAAAATGCAGTCATTACACATCAGGCTTAAATGCCATGAAAACATTAGTACCTCCTAGTAAGGCAAGAGAAATACTGTCACACAACAGCATTTTTCTCTTGTAGTTTCTGAGATATCTGTAAATTTAACAGTAAGGGTGTTTTTGGCACATGCACATGTAGAACAAAGCGTGTTTCTGATGTGGTCAGTTGTCAGAGTGAAGGGGGTTTCCTTGTGTATCCCTAATTGCTCTACACATGAGGTTGTGTGCTAGCCTTCACATCGCCATGCAGAGCAAGATTTTTACATGTGAGTGTGGTGCATTTTCACTGTTAAGCCACTGAAAAAAACACCAATCTCACAAGCAGGAGAAAATGTCGAGTTGAATTCTAAAAATAAGACATCCTGTATTTGAAAAACTCACACCTTCTTCAAAAAGCTCTGGTGTGAAAAAGAGCATGGTACTTTAGACGACTTAAAAAGTTCTGAGTTGTAAGACATAAGCAGCAGCGTTTCTGAGGATGAAAATACAGCCTCTCTTTTCTTTTGTACATATTGCTGTTGAAGTATGTGTCAGAAATTGGTTTTCAAAAGAGTTTAATTACTCGTGAACTATCATTATTATGTCCGTATTCCTTCTATAAAGACACTTCCATATAAGAGAAAGAAATGTGGGATGTTAAGACGATACAACATAGCCTCAAAATCCTCTATTTGTAGTTCCATGTTTGGGCAGTGAGGTAAACAGACATGGTTATGTGACTTTGTATGACAAGTTTTTTCTTTCTAGTTGGAGGAATCAAACAAAGCTAGGCTAAAAGGAGAACTTCAGTGCCTTTTAGAGGTGGCACTTTCACACTGAAAATAAAGTGACAGCAGTATTTATTTTTTTTTATTGGTTTCCACTACTCAAGTTACTTAAGAGAATTTGTATTATTTAATTATTACATTTCTTGATCTACTTGGTTCCCGTGACATATGCATTATTGTAACCTGAAATTTCTCACGTTACCTCACCAGCAATGCAGAAATTGAATCTTTCTAATCAGGCTTATTTAAAATGCAAACAAAATGAGGTAGGTTTCTTGCATTGACAAATTAGGCAGGCTGCGTATTGTGCTGCGGTGGCTGCCACTGTGCTGAATGTAGTGAATAGCAGTCGTGGCCTCTGTGTAGCCCCAGCTGTCTTCGACTGATAGGCTAGAGGAGGGGGGGAATGGTGAGGTGTAAGGAAGTTCAGGAGGCCTGTAGATTTACAACAGAGCTGAACAGACTGTCATGTTAGTCATCCTAACTAACCAACCAACCAGCCAAGCAGTGGGCTGCAGCGTTAACACCCAGCTCCAAGGCTCAGAGCAAGCTAATTAATGCATCCAAATGAGATCAGCAGCGGAGGCCCAGGCCAGGGCCATATTGCTAAATAGCTTCCTTCAGTATGGGCCTGTGTGGTGTAATTACCACCAGGCCACTTCACAATGCCGCTTTTATGTCCCGCTGAAAGTGATTTCATGTCCCTCATTCCCCCATTAGCAGCATGTTTTTCAAATGTGATGAGAGAAGCCTGTCAATGGTTATCGTGTGTGTTTGTGTGGGAGAGTGCCAGTTTGCTTTCTATATAATGGGCTGCTGGTTTAGGAAGTAGACACATGTTCATTGGATGCAATAAACGTCGATGCAGCAGCGAGAATGCTGCTAAGTTTTGCTTGTAAAGTTACAGAGAAAGCTTAATCAAAGAATCAGTAGATGAAATGAATTATCATGTGGTAGCACACATTTATTTGACTTTTTTTTTTTTAAACCTTTAATTTATCAAGAAGTTCCATTTAGATCACAATCTGTCCAGGCCAAGGTAGCAATCATGCAAGTTCAAAAGATATTAAAATGCAAAAAAAAAGCCATTGGTTAACAAAAAAGAAACAGCAGATACACAAATACCTTAAAAAAAAAACAAACATACCCCTCATTCATTGCATTTTTTATGCCTTTAAATTCAACAGTAGATATGTGTGTTTAGATCTATTTGCTAAATATTCCATATCCAAAGTAGCAAGAAAATGCAGTTTTCTCCAGATCTTAAACAAGGGTACTTTAAAAAGCAACTTACCTCTTCCTGCTATACATATAGATATAGTAATGAATTATTTTGAAAAAATCTCTGCAAGTCTTATGTTTGATAGTCTCTTCGATCAGTCAGTTTAGGGTACATGTTTGACAGTAGATGAGTGCAAAACAAATTAATCTCATAGCAAGATCAGTGAATAAGTCTTAGGAATAAACACAGTGGAGAAACAGAACACACTGAAACCACCCTTTATGCATTCAGTGTGGGTCAACAGTTACATCTAATATGCAGTCGCTATGTGTAGATGTGCAGCATTTTAGCAAACATTAACCTTAATAAATTATAAACTTTTTTTTTTTTTTTTAATAAATTAAATATTTTATAAATAAATATTTAATAATTTAAATAAATTATAAACTTAAAAGAGAAAAAGAAAATTAAGGGTAGTTATCAGTTTGTTTATGAGTTAGACTAATGGTCAGACATTTCTTTTATATTTATTTAAATTTTGATTAATGGATAAAAAAAAAAGCTGTAAGTTGCACTCTGATCCAAGTCTTAGGAAATTCCTTAGAAATTGTGTTTATTACTTTGGAATTAACCACTCTTTTCTTTTTTTAAAAATTTCAAAACTAGTTTGACCTTTCATCAAATTATAAAGTAGAGAATAAATTCCCCAGTTTACTGTCATCCTTTTTTTTCCATCCATATGTGGCTGTCGTGCATCATAATCCTTCATTTGAAGTCAGCGTGAGCATAGACACAAACAACCATTTGGTGTCTAATGTAGCAGAAGCATCTAGCTGGCCCGCCGCTGTAGTGCCACCCTGACACTGTCAAAGGTGCCGCGTTTAGCCCCAGGCACTACTACTCAGTCGCTGTCTGGTTCAAAAGGGCCAGCTCTCCAGCAGGGCCAGCTAATGCTTTGCTAACCCTCACCATCTCCACTCCTCTGTTCCCCTCCCCTCCAGAGCCAGTGTCCACCTCACTCCCAGGCCCTTGTGGATAGAGCTCATCCCAGAGCACTAAGGGCGAGAAGACTGGCTGTGTTTTGCTGGATTCCTGAGGAGCAGCTCTCTGCTCAGGATGGATGGTCTAGAGGCTGATACCTGACCGATTGCTACTGGAGTTCCCCTGACAGGGCATGTGTGGTAATGGGCTGCTAGGTCCCAGACCTGTCACTGTGGAACCCTGCAGGGTGCGCTCACATATGCATCATCACCATCTGCCATAAAAATCAATATAGTTTCAAGATGCAAACAGTTTAAACAAGTTTATGGATGAATATATTGCATTTTAGATTAAGATAATATGCCACATACTTTACATGCATATAGAGGATTGTGTAAGATAAGATTTTACTTACAGCAAATGTAATACAAACACTGAATGAGGTGATCATGTGGTGCCTTCCAATAAAATAGCAAGCTGAGGCATAAACATGAGGAGAAAGAGAAGTGAAAAAAGAATCATAACAAAGGTTATTATAAACAAATAAAAGTTAAAAAAAAATAGTAGACACGCACTGAGAGTAGACAAGAAAGGGCTGGGCAGAATCACATAGATCAGATCCAGTATTCACAGGTCCGGCTGGATAGGAGGTGAGAATCCAGGGTCAGGCTCCGACACGACTCTCTGACTTCTAATTTGGAGATTCTCATTTTCAGTTCTCAAACCGAGGGCAAGAAATCGTACCTGTGAGAAGCCTTCAGGCAGAACAGGGAGAGGTGTGGAAGAATCTGTTTCAGTCAGAGATGAGGCTGCCCAACTACATGCCTTTTCTATTCACTAAATCATTGAAGTTGTAACTATATGCACTTGGAAGAACCTGTGGCTAAGGTACTGCACATTTAAGGCTGATGCATAATTACAAGTTTCACACTAACACTGAACAAACCATTGCTAAAATCATGCCTTTGTATATTAAATGCATTTGGAAAATATGGTATGGAAGTATGTATTCAACTTTTCTAACAATTAAAAAATCCCATTAAAAAAATTCATATTTTCTCCCTCCCCTCACCCTCAACCAGTCACAGCAGATGGCTGCCCCTCCTTGAGCCTGGTTCTGCCAAATTTTATCCTGTCAAAAGGAAGTTTTTCCTTCCCACTGTCGCCAAGTGCTTGCTTATAGGGGGTCATCTGATTGTTGGGGTTTTCTCTGTATTATTGTAGGGTATTTGCCTTACAATATAAAGCACCTTGAGGCGACTGCTGTTGTGATTTGGCGCTATATAAATTAAATTGAATTGAACTGAACCAAAACCAACAATAAAGGGACCTTTTTTACTCAAGTTCTGCATGTTTAGCTTCTTTATATCTGCTATATACAATACAAGCACTGTTGTCCAAAACCAATATGACTTAACAATTAATTAAAGAGTGACACTTCTGAACTGAGTATAATGTTCTTTCATTAGCATTCACATGGGGAATATTTCATTGACAGTTGATTCTACAAACAACATCCAACCATAGAAAATACTTACCAAGGCGTCAAAAGTTTTACAGAGCTAATGTTAAAATGAAACACACATTTATAAGACTTACTTAGAGACCAGTGGGTTTGAGGCTGATAGCAGAAAACCATTCGAGAAGTCAAAAAGTACAAGAGAGAGTTAGTTTGGATGTATTTCAAGGGATTTTTTTTCAATAAAAAAATTATGTAAGTAAAATAACTGGCTTTCATCAAGGTTTACGATATGTCACGTTCAAGGAACCTGAAAGCTGGTTGGGTTTAGGAAAAGATTGTGTTTACTGCTTAAAAAGGAAAGTATTTACAGTGGTGTGAAAAAGTATTTGCCCCATTCCTAATTTCTTAGTTCTTTGCATATTTGTCACACTTACATGTTTCAGATCATCACACAAATTTTCATATTAGACAAAGATAACCTGAGTAAATACAAAATGCAGTTTTTTAATGATGGTTTCATTTATTAAGGGAAAAAAGCTATCCAAACCTACCTGGCCCTGTGTAAAAAAGTAATTGCCCCCTCTTGTTAAATCATCAATTAACTGCGATTAACCACATTTTTTGTAAAGCTGAGTTCAGTTTCACTGCCACAAAGCCATTTCTAAGGCTTTGGGACTCCAGTGAACCACAGTGAGAGCCATTATCCACAAATGGAGAAAACTTGGAACAGTGGTGAACCTTCCCAGGAGCAGCCAGCCTACCAAAATTACTCCAAGAGCGCATCGACGACTCATCCAGGAGGTCACAGAAGAACCCAGAACAACATCTAAAGAACTGCAGGCCTCACTTGTCTCAGTTAAGGTCAGAGTTCATGATTCAACAATAAGAAAGAGTCTGGGCAAAAATGACATCCATGGGAG
>VUQS01056390.1:0-17626 GCA_015108495.1 Heterochromis multidens | reverse complement strand
CACCAGGTTGATGGGGACCGTCGGTGCACAGCCATTTTCAGATCTCTCCAGAGATGTTCAATTGGGTTCAAGTCTGGCCTCTGGCTGGGCCACTCAAGGACATTCACAGAGTGGTCCTGAAGCCACTCCTTTGTTATCCTGGCTGTGTGTTTAGGGTTGTTGTCCTGTTGGAAGATGAACCTTCGCCTCAGTCCAAGGTCCAGAGTGCAGGTTATCATCAAGGATGTCTCTGTACATTGCTGCATTCATCTTTCCCTCGACACTGACTAGTCTCCCAGTTCCTGCTGCTGAAAAACATCCCCACAGCATGATGCTGCCACCACCATGCTTCACTGTAGGGATGGTATTGGCCAGGTGATGAGCGGTGCCTGGTTTCCTCCAGACATGATGCTTGGCATTCAGGCCAAAGAGTTCAATCTTTGTTTCATCAGACCAGAGAATTTTTTTCTCATGGTCATGGACAGATGATCAGTGGAAACAGGATGCACCTGAGCCCAATTTTGAGTTTCATGGCAAAGGCTGTGAATACTTATGTACATGTTATATTTTTGTTTTTTTACTTTTTAATAAATTTGCAAGAATTTCAAGCAAACTTTTTCCAGTTTGTCATTTTGGGGTATTTATTGTGTGTAGAATTTTAAAGGGGGAAAGATGAATTGAATCCATTTTGGAATAAGGCTGTAACAGGACAAAATGTGGAACAAGTGAAGCACTGTGAATACTTTCTGGGTGCACTGTATATTACCAATATTTGTTTTTTTTAGTGATTTCTTTAAACAGGTGGAGGATGCCAGCAGTGTTTCAAAAGGGCTGTGAACTTGTTAGCCAAACATCATCTGATCCAAATCTTCCAACCTGATGGGAAACTCCTTGGAAACTTTGTTTACTAAAGAGATAAACAAGTAAAGTCAACAGCTATCCATTGTTGAATCACAAGACTTCAAATCAACATTTTATTTACATGCCCTCAGTAAGTCAAACACATTGTAACAGAGTCACCTGTGTTCCAGCATCCATGAGATAAGGATTTTCCCGGGTGGCCTGACTCATGCTGGGAACTGAGGCCAGAGCTAATCCATTATGATGAACAGCAGCATTTTGTAAATAGGGAACAGTGTATAAAAATGACTGTAATTCCTAAACAGGTAATGTCTGAAAGACGACACGTCAATCACATATTGATTGATTTAAAATCCACTGTGGTGATGTACAGAGGCAAAACCACAAAAACTGTGTTTTTGTCTTAACAAATTATGGACCTAACTGTATATGATGCGTCTGTATGTGTGTGTTTATCAGGGTAGGTGTAGAGGACATTTTCCTTTTTGAAACAAGGGTCCAGACCAGAGTATTCCTTCTTCAACCCCCTGAGCAGAAACGAGCAGCAGCAGCTCCAACATTTGAGACTAGAGAGGTTCACAGTAGGAGGTTAATTAAAACAAACTGGCAGTGCTGTCATACACACAGATGTAGGTGAAACTGGAGCCGCTAAGTCTCCTGAACTAAATCAGCTGGTGCCACCAATAAGACCGTGTCCAGACAAATGCGAGGAAAAAACTTGAAATCACTGTTTATGTGGTTTGCGACAGGAATATGTGACATGTACATTTTCTCTCTGTCTGAAATACAGAAAAAGACATTTACACCTCTAAAGCTCTTTAATATCTTGTGTATTTAATTCTTAAAATGAGGGATAAGTGAAAACAACTGTTTGAGTTTGTATGACAAAGTCTTGAAGATTCCCCCACTCCCACCCTCCATGCTAAGCCAAGCTAATTAAGCACTTGGCTGTACTCCAAAGTCATGGATTTTAGCTTATTTGGTGATTCAAAACTGACCAGGGATGATAAAGTGCTTACAGTGTAAAGAATAAAGCCCTGTATTAATTTATGGTTAAATTTGGTTATAGCGTAAAGTGGTTTTATTGGTCAGTACAACTAGAAAGACATCAGTTAGGTCCCAGTCATACAGGCCAAGAGACTGGTGTGTGACCCCCCTGGCATCACTGGTCACTAGGGAAAAATGTGTATTTGCCAACCTTTTAGCAAGTGGTTGCTGGAGGTTGCAGGCAGTCGCTTGGTGAAGCTGGTCACAAAGAGGTATACAGTAGAGCTCTGTGCGGGACTACTTTTTTAATCCCACTCAAAGCCTCTTAGTCTGATTTAAGTCCAGACTTTGACTAGGCCCATCCAAAACCTTCTTTTTGGTTTATTTTGAGCCATTCAGAGGTGGACTTGCTGGTGTGTTTCAGATCATTGTCCTGCTGTATAACCCAAGTGCTCTTGAGCTTCAGGACATGAACTGATGGTCGGACATTCTCCTTCAGGATTTTCTGGTAGAGAGCAGAATTCATGGTTCCATCAATTACAGCAAGTCGTCCTGAAGCAGCAAAGCAGCCCCAGACCATCACACTACCACCACCATGTTTGACTGTTGCTATGATGTCTTGGGGATCATCCAAACTGCAGCATCTCCCCAGGCCTCCCTAGAAAAAGAGATTTTAATCTCAAGGGACTTCCTTGTAAAATAATAATACTTCAGTTTGTTAGTTTTTAAGACACTCTTTACATTAGACATACTAAGTTGAGCCACTGTTGACATAAAAAGTGTAAAGCAGCATCTTTAAGTTCCTTTTTTCAGTGGAAATAATGGTGTTTTCTGTCTTCTTTCCAAAACTTTGGATCATTTTTTGGGGAGGCCTTAATTGTCAGTCAGTATAGAGATCAAAAGAAAATATGCAAAGCAACACAGTTAGAAGTTAGGCTGTGGATGTTGTGGATATGTTATCCAGTGCACTTCCAGCATTTTAAAGCACATTATACATCACAAAGATATACTCTGGAAGGTGCTGCTAAAAAAAAACACACCAGTTAAGTGAGAAGAGAAGCACAACACTGAGAGAAACAGACTTTAAGTTCATCACTGTAAGTGTAAATATGCACTAACTGTGATAACATACGATGGATGTTTGACTGTGATCTCACTGAATGCTGTGTTTGTACCAGTGATGACAAATCTCTGCTCCTCCCTCTTTTTGTTTGGCGTTGTTTTGCTTTTATCCACAAACCTCCAGAGCAAGACAAGGGCCAGCTGTTCTGACCAGAGGAGGACGGGGAGGAGGAGGGCAGAAAAAGTGACCTCCTGCTCTCACCCAGAGGTCAGCGGGAAGGTTGTGTTTGTCCCAAATTGATTGAAAATTTTCAGTTTGTTTAAGAAATCTCAGAGTGAAGTTTCTAACATCACCACTTAAAAATAACCAGATTTCTACTAATTTTTTCTATTGTTGCTTTTGATGAAGGTAAGAGATTTGCCATTTATCAACAACAGTATGAACAGCATTGCTTTAGTAGTGTGCCCTAACCCTAACCCCCTTGTAACATTACAAGAACTGGCTGGTGTCGTTTAATAGCTTCAGCTCGATAGCCCGCTTCAAAAGGGTGATTGGTAAGCTCGTTATTATATTAAAGATAGGAAAAAGATGAAGGATGTGATCCATGGTGGGAAAATAGATGACTGAATAAATATGATCTTTATCAGCACACAATGTTTACTTCTAAAATATTGAATCCAACTGCAATCTTTCCTAACCTCAAGAAGCTTAAAGGTGGCCACAACTGCAATACAAAGACTCCCCATCAGCTTCATGCAAAATAAGAGTCTGAAATAAATAAATAAGAAGTAAATATGTTTTCTTCAAAACACAGAGTGAGGTTCAAAAGTCTGAGCCGAGTGAAGATTCTCCTACTTTGTGCTTGTTTGTAGTTAGATGTAAGATGTTAAAGTATGAGTGATAATGTCTACATAAAGGAACAGTTCGTCTCACTTTTCCTGTGGCCTGTAGTGGTTTGTTTTCCATCTGAATTACTTTGGTGTGTGCTGCCCAGTTTTGGGGATACTGGCTGCAGAAATGTCTGCCTTTACCTTTAACAAAATGGAACCAAATGGTACTTGCTCTGTGGTGCTCAAAGTTCCCCAAAAAATCACTGGGAAAAATCAGAAGAAAGCTCAACCAGTTTTTTAAAGAAAAACCCTGAAGCTTGTGAGCAGTGTTGTGTGGACACTTTTTAAATTCCGGACCACTAATATAACTTAAAGAAGCACGGAGAAAAAACAGGATTGGAGATAGTGGCTGCAGACAAGTTTGTCGTTTATGAAATGTAAATGTGGTGGTTTGGCTGTGATATCAACACCTTAAAATGGCCAATAAAAAGTACAATCAAAAGTACTATAATTGTATTTTTTTAAACCTCTGGGTACACAAGACTCATCTCCCACCCCGGCCCTCTGGTAGCTATGCCCCTGTGTAACATGTGCCTGAAAAACGGTGTGTTACTTCTCCTTGACTCACTGCTGGCCTCCTCCTCCAGCTTGATGTATGGATCTTCTTTGGTATTTCCAACTGTGCTTCCCTTAATGTACCAGATAGTTAGATAGTTAGATAGATAGATAGATAGATAGATAGATAGATAGATAGATAGATAGATAGATAGATAGATAGATAGATACTTTATTGATCCTGCAAGGGGAATTACTGTTACAGCAGCAGCATGAAGAATAAAATTAAAGACAGTATAATCTAAAAAAAAAAAAAAAAAAAAAAAAAAAAAAAAAAAAAAAAAAAAAAAAAAAAAAAAAAAAAAAAAAAAAAAAAAAAGCTAAACGTACCACAGGCCCATACTGAAGGTCCTATAATATGAGGTAGTACAAAATTTTATAAATAACTGTGCTAAAAACAAAATAATAAAATAATAAAAAATTAAGTTAAAAAAAATTAAAAACTAAGATTGAGATTGTGCAAAAGAGAATTCTAGCAAATAGTACTGCAAATGGCATTACTAAAGAATAACTACACCATAAATCTATGAAACAGCAACACCTAACAAACCTTCAGTCTAGACATGATTTGGTCCTGACACCTTCATGTTCTGCTGTGCAGGCAGAGCCATGTTTATACGTTATTATTAGAAAGTTATTACTGGAATGCATGTGTCAATGAAAGAGACTTTTTCTACACAGGTTTAATACAATGAGTACCTCTTTAACCTGCTTCTATTTGAACGCTGACCTACAAATTGTATAAAATCTCAAATATTCTTCATTTTTCATGTGATAACTTCTTGTTTTTTATGTTTCTATATCATCAGAACTTAGGATTACTGACAGATTTACAGATGAAAATAAAGCAGATTTTTGGTGTGGTCACAGAGTTTCAGAGGCCACTGCATTTGGAAAATCCTCTTCATGTGTTGTTGTATAATGTTAGCAGAAAAGCAGCACCTTTATATTTGAATTTCACTCCATCCAAATATGAGTTAGTGATCCGTGAGCTGCAGGAGCGACCTGTCTCCAAGCTGTGGCGAGCACCGTGGGGTGAGAGACAGTCTGGCGAGAGCCCCGGTGACCGGAAGGCTCAATCTGTGACCAGCGTCTGACCACACAGCTACGGGTCAGTCTACACAGAGACAGACAGGGAGACGGCAGCCGGGGTTTCCTCCAGGAGACGTTAATGATCCAAAGACAAAGAAACCGTCAAGAGAAAAGTACACTGTGCGCTTTTAAATTTAATTTACCCCAATAACAGACCATGAAAACACACCATCAGTTAATCAGTTATAACCTGCTGAGCTGAATCACACAGATTACAACCTAGCTTGTCTCATAGCCAAAAGATATAAGACAACATTGTTAAATACGTTGCTTTGTTGTGTCTGATTATACTGAGTCACCTGCTTTTTCAGGAATCTTACTGTTTAATAATCTAATTTTACTTCTCTTGGACTTAATTAAGGCTTGTGTATGAGGATTTTAGAGTCTCATACAGAAGGATAATGTATTTTTTAACACTCGAAAGACATTATTTTTAAAATGCAGGTGTGGAGAAAAGTTACCAGCCTTTTCTCAATGTCTCGTTGATTAGGTGATGGTGAGGTATTTCCTAAATTCCTGCAGCCTAGTCTACGTATATGCTGGAAACTACAGCAAATCTTGTAGAAATCTTTGTTAAACCTTTTCACACTGTGTTCTGGAGCTAAAATTAGACACTTTTGGCTGGTGCCCACATTTAGAAAACCATTACTCACAATAGAAACGAGCAGAACAGGTAAGCTCCTGCTCACTGCTGCTAAGCATGGAAACTAAGGCAGACAGAGGCCTTTCTGTCTGAACTGAGGAGGAAACGCAGGCGTCATGCAGCGCCGGGACATCCTGACAGGCGGGCAGCCGCTCTGACCAATTAAAAGGTGAGAGCAGAGGAAGAGCAGGATGTCAGGAGCTGTGCCCGAGCTGCCTGGGCTTCCCTGTAACACTGGGCTTACTGTAATACTCTGTTTTACTCAGTTCTACTGTAGCTTATGTTGAACTTCGAGATTGGATACTTATTTCAACTGCCCAAGTTTTTCCTCAACCACTTTCAAATGCAAACCTTCACTCAGCATGACATCCAAACTATTTCAGCAGCTAATTAGAACCAAACACATGGTGCAGCTGAGACAGATAAGATTAGATTTAAATAAACTGGACAAATGACAAAGAATCACATGAAGTATCAATTCATATCATGTACATCATCTTGGGAAAAAATGACGGCAGTTCCTTAGTTGTGTTTATTTATAAATCAACCAGAGTGATAGACAGGCCGATACTGAGGCAAATGGCAGTATAGATATACACAAATGTGGTGATGCAATGGAAGTAAACAGGTCAGTGAGTATGCAGTTTTCTACTTTACCTTTACTTTTAACAAAAATATCTAGGAAACTGGGAAGAACTTGTTCATTTCTCAGCTGCTCCACCTTTGGAAGAAATCTGAATGTGACATACACAGAACATCCCTTTCTGAGAAATACACTTTGAAACAACAGCAATCAGGTGCTTGTTGAATTTGCATATTGAAGTTCTGCAGACATGTGACCACTAACCACATGTTGGCCGTGTTGAAAGTGTGACAATCACGGTGACGATGTAGAGTCAAGTGAATGAGGCTCCGGTCACACAGGCCTAAAGACCAGTCTGCAACCATATGGCAACCATCTGGCAACCATCGGTCGTGAGAGAAAAATGAGCATTCCCCAACCAGTTGCTGGAAGTTGATAGCAGTCACTGAGAAAATGATTGCTAAAGTCCCAGTTATGCAGGCTTATAGACTGATCAGTGACGTCCTGGCAACCATCTGTCACTAGGGAAAAACGTGAATTCCCCAATCAGTTGCCAAAAGCCTCCTTGTGATTGCTTTGGTCGCTAGCATAATGCTGCCGTTCTAGCTTGCGTGGATTTGATGGACTTGTCTACAAAAACTGGCTAGCTACCCTCTGGCTTCAAAGTAAAAGTGGCATGTTTTGAAACATTGGCTGCAGCACTGAGGCACAACCTTTACTTTGAAGGCAAAGTGTGAGTGTGGTAAGCGCTGCTGTTTTCGCCGCTGTTAGCCGGTGTTCCTGAATCTAACGTTGTCAGACTCAAAAACTTAGCAAACACTCGACACTCAAACCGAAAGTACAAATCGTAAATGTTTTAAACAAGCAATTTATGATCTCTAAATTAAAATGAACATAACTGACACTTTACTGTAGTTTTTAAAGCTATATTTAGGTTTAATCAGAATGTTTATCAGATTTCTTCCAGAATTCTCAGGAATCTAGAACATTCTAATAGAATTCAGTTGGGCTATAGAGGGATAACTGACTAAAACAAACTTCTATCCAGGTCCTGTAGTAAGTGCTGGTAACAGCAGTGTCTTAGCAATTAAACAAGCTAATGTAGGGTGGGGGATAGAAGTGTCGTTGAAACATGTCTGCTGCCGTAAACCTTAGATGGTCAAAAAATCTGACCATCTAAGGTCAAATTTTTGGGATGTTTGCGTTTCTATAGACTTAATTTAGATTTTTCTACTAAAGTTTTTATTCTTTAGTGTTGATGATGTGGCTGCTCCATGCTAGCCCCTTCAATAGACTAATATGACCATAAATGACTGCAAAATGTGTTAGAGACTCTCACAGTGCACTGGAATGAACTCAGGGCAGATATAAGTAAATAAAATAAAATTTTGGTTTTATTATATATTTCCACTACTAATGTCTTAAGGGATTCAGCCCAAAACTGAACTCTGCCTAAGTTCAGGTTTTTCATGGAGGTAGTATTCAAATTACTGCCCCTGTCATGTATGTAAATCTGAAGGACAACATAAATAAGTCCAGCCCAACACCCATAATTGTTTGATTACATGATTACAGAGAGATGCATGACCAGGTTTATTATTTTCCATACCTGGTCCATAACATAATCAAACCCAGAGTAAGACTGTGGATGTGGTACAGATTAAAAGTTCAGCTAAAATATCATTAAATGATTAGAACATACTGAACACAGAGATCAGTGGCAGAAAAGTGGATTATGCTGCAGGGAGAGCAACTTATTAAAAACTCTTCTTTCTTCAGCCTTTTAGTGTGCCAGTTAGTGGACTTCAAACAGTGTGGGGCTGTGAGGTCTGGCATGTCCAGCAGTAATCTCAGTGTTGATGGTGTGCGTTTTTTAGCCAGAGGAGACAACAGAGAGGCTCGCGGTCGTCTTTTGATGAGGCCAGATGAGACCTTCAGCCACATTCCTCGTCAGTCTCCTGGGCTGCCGCTCGCCACATTACTGTCTGCTGTCCAAACAAACAAGGCCAGCCTCAGAGGGCCTCCTGAGCCGTGCCAACCCCAGCCGGGACAAACCGCCCACCTCCGACGGTCTGAAAATATAGACTCTCCATTTTTAACTCCAGTAACAAGAAGCTTTCTCAGTGAAAAACAAAATCGTTCCACATGGTGCGGCACAAGCTGTTGTCGCTTATGATGTCTAGATGTCAACAACCTGTCACTGGAAGTGTGTGTATTCTTAAAAAAGATGCATTTAAATGTTGCCAGTCACTAATTATTTGTTTTTGTATTGAACAAAATGTGGATAAACTGCTAAAACCGTGACTTCCATGTACCAAAGCAGTGCAAATACTATAGACTTAGAGTTTCCCAAGCTGTGTCTTCTGAAACCAAAATTCTGATAAAAAAATATGAAGAATGGAGCCACTATATTGTAACAGAACAATACACATGGCGAAAAACTTTTGGGGCTATGAGCCTTGTTTCCAGCATGGTACAAAAAAGTTTATTAAATATACATTTATTAAAGTGAGGGGCGTAACAGCTAAATGCTGTTTACTTCACACTTCACTTTTGCTAATTCAAGTCACTGGCTTGGGATTTTCAACTGTATTTGTGGTGTTGGTGTCACTGAATGACAAAATATTATGGCTTTCTGTGTGGTTACCATACCATAAAGATCGTAGCGTATGTATGTTTGTATGTATGTATGTTCCCTATCTCCTCCTAGACCACTGGACCAGTCTTGATGAAACTTTCCATAAACATTGCACTGTGAGTACCAACATCTATGTGGCGTACACAAATATTTTGTACAATCATATATATTTGTACATTCAATTGAGCACCGATCGAAGACCTGCATGTTGCAGGTTTGGTAATTTGAACTAACACCCCATCTGATAAATCTGTTCTCTAGTTTTGTTGAGCAAAATTAGTGTTTTATTTGTGTTAATTAGCATCTGTGTCTGTGCAGCACAGACACAACACAGTCAATGGATGCACCTTGAAGCAAGCAAGCTTGCTAGCATTAGCTTATAACTTAGCAGTCCATCCTCCCGTCCAAATGTGGTCATTAAAAAAATAAAAACAACAAAAACAACATTTCAACTTTATCCATATTCAATTTTGTGTAATATACTGGGATATTTATATATTAGAGCTATTTGTCATATTTTGTAATTTTGTACTATATTGTATTATTTAATATTGGTATTTAAACTTGTTAATTACTTTCTTACTGTCCTGGAGCAACTGTGACCACATAACTTCCTCAGGGATTAATAAAGTATTCTGATTCTGATTAGATTATTCAAGACAAAATCAGAAGCATATTTAAAAGCCTTTATTTCCAAATCATTTGTAAAACACAGTGAGAGCGAGGGCTGTACTGATGATGTTTTCTGTTTTTTTACGAGGAAGGATTTCTATATAAAAATGGTGATGTACAAGATTTCCACAGCCAGGAGTAAAATATAAAATAAAATATGCATATCTACCTCTTCAGGTGCTGCTCAGGAGCATTTATAAAGAGGACATCAGTGTAATTCAGTAAAGAAAAAAACTGTTGCAGAAATGAAGTAAAAGTTCTTTGCATCACTCCTGTGTAGTAAAGCTGCATTACCACCAAAGGAACAGCAGATATTTTTATTGAAAATTGGAATAATTAAAGACTTTTCTGCAATTTTGACACAAAGTCATCCAGCGGGCTGGATTAGAGCCTTTGGCGGGCTGGTTATGGCACCTGGGCCACATGTTTGGCACCCCTGGTCTAAATGTTATAACTACTAAAACTTCAAGGTTCTTCAAGGTGCTTTATGGAACCAGAAACTTCAGCAGAACTACATTTCATTTCACTTTAATTCAGTTTTATTTACACAGTATGACAGAGAGAAATCCAATAAGTCCCCCGGCAAAACAAATTTCTTCATCTTCGTCTTCTTTCTACAACGGCGCATCAGGAATTATTCTGGGACAAAAAAGAAGAGGATTAGGGCCACTGAAAACATATTTTTGGATCAAGACTTTTATTTTAGAATTATGAGAAAAAAGTTAAAAACCGAAAAACCTTTTTAGAGAGGTCCTACTCCCCTTCTGTAGATGTTAGAGATTAAAGTCTCTGAGATTATAAAGTGGCTGCTGCCTGTTTTGCCGTGCTCAGTGACCCTGGGAAAATGGTGGGGTTTTTCAAATCAAAGATGGTTGATGGAGGATCTGGTGGTAAAAATCAGAGGAAGAAACCAAACCTCTGCTTTATATCATAAAAGGGTGGCTTTTCACCCAAATCATTAAAATGAAGTGTTGCAGAGTAAAGAAGGTGAAGCCCTGGAGATGATTTAAATTGCCTTTGATTGACTGATCATCTGGACCCAGTCATGCAAAAGTAATCTGTACCTGGATAAAACCTCCAGTTTGTGTTGTTCAAAACATTTGACAATTTTAAGAATGTTAAAGGCGATCACAGTAGATGAGAGTTAAACCATTCAAAACTTAAATCTGTGCATATGTTCATAATGTTTGCTGCTCTCTGCTGGTCACTTTTAGTTTCTTTCTCAGTTACAAATCAGGTCCAGTGGGGTAAAGGCATGAAGAGAAACAGTGCAGAAAGTGTGTTGCTGCAGAAACACAAAGAGAAATGTTTATGTTTCGAACCATGATTGCTTTGCTATCTAACAGCAGCAGTAACTTTTTCTCTCTTATTTGTGGCTTTTGTGGTCGTGCAGTTGTTCATTTTATGCATCTGTATCATAACAAAGTGGGCAGGGTAAACATGGTTGTGAATAAAATAATGAATTTATCGCTAATGAAATATTCCATGAAATGGCTGTTAATATCAAACTTAATATAAGTTTGATATAAAAGGATCTTTTATTTTGTGTGAAAAAAAAGCCCAGTTAAAGTACTGGTAATCTGAATTTGGTAGTACTTAAAGTCTGTACCAGGATCAGAGTGATCCTATCCAGTTCTTTTTTAAACAACTAGGACAACAAGTGAGCTGGATTATGTGATCCATGGAAGGAAAAAAATGGATTACTAAAACCAGATCATTTTTATCCGGATTGCACCTTTTGAAAACCGGGCCCTGTACGCGAGTTCTCAAACATTTAAAGATGGTGGTTTCTTTTTGACTCTCGATCTCCTGTTCCTGTTGTGATGCAACGTTTTGGTATGTTTTTTGCTTTTAAAGATGACCTTTTTGAAGCCTTGAGCTGAGCTGAGGTGTTTTGAAACTGGACGTGATGAGCCTCCTCTGCTTCCTGCTCCTTTCTGACTCTAACAGAACCATCATTTCCAAAGTGAGCTTCATGTTTTATTCAGTCAGACCTCAAACCAGCGACTGAGACCATGAACTCATCAGGAATCTCAGAGACAGACTTCTTCCTAGAACCAGAGGAGTCGCCCCCTGCTGGTCAGTAGAAAGATTGCAGGTTAAAGACCCTGTGGTTTCAGTGTGGCAGTGCGGGGATACAGACAGACTCATTAATTATGTTGAAGGTGAACTGTGACTTGGGGAATCGGTGGTTATGAAAATTTCATCAATCTGGTGAGTTGGGGGGTTGGGGGGCACCAGCTGCTCCTGTCAGAGGCCACTTCTGGTGGACGGGTGGGGGGTCAGATTGGAGTTTGGGGGGCTGTCTGGTTTGTACAGTAAGTAGAGAGTCTGGGGATTTCTCCTGAAAACAGCAGGAAGTGACACAGACGTCACGTGTCATGTCAGGAATCCAAAATCCAGACTGTTACCTTCCAGGTTTAACACACCTTCTGCATGACTTTACTCTTTCTGATCATCATATTTCTTTTCTTTTTTCCTTCTTGTGTATGTATGCTGGTTTTTGCTTTGTGGAGCAGAATTTAAACTATTTCTCTTGTTTTCATCACAAAGTTAAAAACTGCAGAGAAACAATATAATCCAGCATCTTGCATAGTTTTTTCTGACCTGCATTTCCCATAAAAAAGGTCAAAAAAGGTCCGTTTGATGCACCAAGAGCAGCTCACAAAGGAACATTCAGCACTGCAAACTTTAAACTTCAGAGCAGACCACAAACAGACCGGCACCGACCTCCCCTGCTGATAACTCACATCAGCACCATTTTTTTGGTGGCGTTAAACATTTTTAAATATTTAAATTAGACGTGTGAGGCAGCATTTTCATGATATTTTCAACATCAGGCATCAAAAGATTTTCTACAGTTTTTTCTCTCGTCAGTAAAATAATTAAAAAACAAGCTTCTTGTAGTTTTCCACAGTCCAAGCTCACATTTTCTGATGCGTCATGTATGCAGCCACCAAAAAACGAACAAACACCAACATAAAACGCATCCGGCCGCTGTCAGCTTAGACTGAGAAAAGCATCAAACACGAGAAAACGGGACATGACTGATTCAGTGTCTGTGGTCAGGAGGCCTTCTTTAAAACTTGCTGTTTTACTTAGAAGTGATCAGACAGCCTGAATGAGGAAAACTCAAAGTTTGAAGGATCAGTAATCAGTAATTAGAATATTTATTGGAGCTGTTTGGTTGGGTGTTAGATAATGAACACCATGTTTCAAACAGCGCCCCCCCCAGCAGCCCCCTCAGGGCCTTCCACAGCAGAGGACATGTGACCTTGTATGTCGGGGGTCATGCCTCCTGTGCCGCCGCTCTGACAGACGTGTAAACAGATGCAGCCGTTGTTCGCCGTGACAGGTGATCGCTGTTGGCACCTCTGCTGAGCCAATTAAAGCTGAGCACTGACGGCGCCATTTGGTGTGGCCCGCCGTGACTGTACGGCAGCACGTTTGGGCCGCTGAGCCAAGGCCTCCCGACGTCGTTAACATTAACGGGTACGGTGGCGGGAGAGGAGGAAGTGGCTTCGGCGAGATGAGGGGAAACATTTATGATAATCAGATGAGCTGCAGGGATTCGTGCGTTCAGCACGGATCACAGACTCATACGGAGAGTTTAATGGGAAATACGGCGAGTGTACGAATATTTTTACACCTCAGGATCAGAACTGCACAGTATGTGGAGGGAAAGACAATACATGACCGGGAGAAAGCCAGAGATTTGTTTAGCACATGTTGGATCCTGAAACACAACGTGGGTCTCAGTTCACGTGTTACCAGAATGGTGCATTAGGGAAAATAAACCAGTTTCAAATGTTATCAGCTCCCCAAAGAGCTGGTGTTGGGTGTTATCAGTCCTATCCACACTGGCAGTAAGCAGCAAGTGGAGACTATGAGAGGGAAAGATTGTTGTAATGGTCTATAAGGTCCAAACAGTGTATGAAAGGTGGGTGACAAGCACCACCTCCTCCTGCTGTAGAAAAGTGAAGCCCAAGGGTCAGGCTGGTGGGAGCTCCTACCTCAGGGATTTGGGGCCAGAGTCTCCTGCTCCTGCTCTCACTCCTGCTTGCTGAGTTTTGACAGTCTCCTCCGATGGCTGTACTAAGACTGAAGGCTCGTTAAAATAAATAAATATATCACCTAACCAATCATGGCATTTTCCAACTGCTTGTTGTCTTAGCTAGCTGGTTATTGATGTTAAACTATCCCCTACCTTCTGAACCCCCTACCTCCGGCGGCGCAACAGGCGGAGACTCTCTGAAGGCCATGAAGGTGGCTGGCAACGAGGACGAAGACTGTCTGGTTGCCTGCCGGGAGGCCGGTGATCACAGATGGAGGCTGACGATGATGAGACAGGTCAGGAGGCCAGGAGTGGAGGCGGGACCCCTCCGGAGGCTTGTCAGGTGGCCGGCGGCGAAGAGGGAACTCCTCTGGCTTAAGGAGCAGTAACTGGAGGCTCAGGACTGTCTGGCTGTGGGCACTTGGGCTCGGCTGAAGATTGTGGCCTGACTTGACTTCCCATTTGGGAATGAGGTGAGAGAGCCAACATGGATGTCACTGTGAGCACAGGTAACACATCATGGCTCCTTCAGCTGGTCTGCTCTCTGGGGCCATGGCTGGGCCTCTGGAGCTTCACTTGTAGCCAGCAGATAAAACTATGATCCACTTTTTCAGGTATAAATAGTTTTTTTCTCCTCAGTTCTTCACTGGAAATCTGATGAGAGGTTTCTGCATTTTTTCTGTTAGCTCACCGTTCACGCTTCAGCGAGGCCACTATTTGGTTATGGAGCAGAGCGTTTATGGGGAGCAGGTCGGCCCAGTATTGAAATCATCAGAACTCACTGAATTTACTGTTTCATACTGATTTGGTGTGTAAAGGTTTTCTCCTGCGAGGTTTTGGATTTCCCATGAACCCCCTGATGTCAGTGCCCTGCCGTCTCACTGTGTCAGATTTAGGGTGTAAATCCACAGAAACCTGCAGGAGGGTCTCAGTTAACTGTGGATCAGTAAATCCTGCCATTAAGGCTGGGTCACTCTGCCATCTGGCTCTCAGGAACATGTGACCCTCGCAGTGTTTTTCTTTAATTATGCCGCCGTGACTCAGCCGACCTCGGCTAACTACATTTAATCAGCTCAGATTTGACTCATGGGCAGACTTTGATGAGCCTCAGGCTCGCCTGTCTCGACCCGGCTGTTACTAAGCCCTCGCTGGAAGTGACTGACGCTGAGTTCTCTCTGCATTTGGACCACTTCACAACAGCCAATGGGAGAATGTTTTCATTCTAAAATAAAACCGATAGCTGGAGTCAGTCGACAGTAATAAAGTTTCAGACCTCACTAAAAAAAAGTGTAATTACTCCTTATTAGTTCTGTCTCTCTGTAAAAGTGAAGGCGAATTATTCGACTCACACAAACAGCAATGTGCTCAAGTTCCCTAAACCTGCAGTCTCTCTGATGTCCAGCAGGGGGCGACTCCTCTGGTCTGACTGTATAGGAGTATATGAGAAACTGAGCCTCCTGCTCAGCTGACCTCTGAGCTCAGTGAACTCTGTCCTGATGAGTTTATGGTCTCGGTCGCTGCTTTCAGGTCTGACTGAATAAAACAGGAAGTTTGTTTTGGAAATTTTGGTCCCGTCAGAGTCAGAAAGGAGCAGGAAGCAGGTCCACAGCAACTTTCCCTTTGGATTCACGGAGCTGAGACAGGACCAGACTCAGCTCCCTCTGTGTGCACCCTGGAAATAGAAGCTAAGTGAGATTTTAACATGCTCACAGACGGAGCTGCGTGACAGAAACGTGTTGTGACGGTCGCCGTGTGGAAAAGACAAAGCTTTGGATCACGAGAGATAAATCAGACGAGATCACGCTCGGAGAGCACATTTCAATTCCTCCCAAAAACACGGCAGACGTTTTGTCATTTCCACAAGTTACCGGGAAAACTTTGAAGTTTGGAGACGAAGTCGGCAGGTCGCTCTTCTAAACCTTCATCTTCTTTAAGTGTCAGACAGACTCGTCAAAGACGCCGAGCAGCTAGATCAATGTTTAATCTGAGCCTCTGGGGGATCACGGACGACTGTTTTAAAGAAGACGAGGGTGTCAATTAAGAAGAAAAAACTTCAAAATGGAGGCGATTAAACTTTGAAATCCTTAAAACGCTCCCTGCTGAATTGTCTTCTGTGTGGAAAGAGGTCGGCAAAGTGCACAGCTCCGCTCCACATCGCACAACGAGGACAGACAAGTGGTATTTATTTACTCTGCCCCGGCTGTCAGCACGCGTCCGCCTCAGTGTTTCTGTCGACGCTCCTCATCCAGCCTGTCACGCCGCTTTTAAAACGCTCGCCACGAGACCTCACGTCAGCTCTGCGCCGACGGGACGCTCGGCAGAGACGATACAGAGACGATACAGACAGCTGTAATTATCTCTTCAGCTTTGTCGACTTCCAAACTGTTTCCTGACGCCGTTGGACCGACAAAGGCTGCTTTCAGACAGATGTTTCTACAGTCAGAGGCAGGAAGGTGTCATTTAAAGGCTCTGCCACTGAAAAGGAGAAGATAACGAGCCATTACGCCCTCGATTCCCTTCTTTATAACCTTCAGTTACAAAGCTGAGAGCCCCTGACACCATTTTTTATTATAATAATTACAAACACAGGAAGAACCTTCCAATGTGTGTGACACGAGCAGCACTGATCTCTAACAGAAATCAATTCTAATGCAGGTAAAATACTTTTGAGTGGAATTCTGGGTATTTATGTGTAGTTTTATACCTTCTGTAACATTTCTTCAAAAGCATATGTTATGGTGCAAAATAAAAAGTTAAAAACAAAGAGATTAAAGAACAGAATCAGATTATCTTAAGAAGAATTCAAATATTTAAATATTCAAATTTTTCTTTGTCTGATGATGAAAGAATGGACTGCGTTCTCTCTAATGTCCAGCAGGGGGCGACTCCTCTGGCGTCTGATTGGACAGAAGTCTGTGAGTCTCCTGCTGAGGTCAGTGACCTCTGTCCTGATGAGTTCATTGTCTCAGGCGCTGCGTTCAGGTCTGACTGAATAAAACAGGAACTTTGTTTTGGATTATTGGGAGAACACAAAACAGCTGCTAACAGCTGCTAACAGCTGCTAACAGAGGCTAACAGCTGCTAACAGCTGCTAACAGAGGCTAACAGCGGCTAACAGCTGCTAACAGCTGCTAACAGAGGCTAACAGCTGCTAACAGAGGCTAACAGCTGCTAACAGAAGCTAACAGAGGCTAACAGCTGCTAACAGAGGCTAACAGCTGCTAACAGCTGCTAACAGAGGCTAACAGCTGCTAACAGCTGCTAACAGAGGCTAACAGCTGCTAACAGAAGCTAACAGAGGCTAACAGCTGCTAACAGCTGCTAACTGAGGCTAACAGCTGCTAACAGAGGCTAACAGAGGCTAACAGAGGCTAACAGCTGCTAACAGAGGCTAACAGAGGCTAACAGCTGCTAACAGCTGCTAACAGAGGCTAACAGCTGCTAACAGAAGCTAACAGAGGCTAACAGAGGCTAACAGCTGCTAACAGAAGCTAACAGCTGCTAACAGAGGCTAACAGCTGCTAACAGAAGCTAACAGCTGCTAACAGAGGCTAACAGCGGCTAACAGAGGCTAACAGCTGCTAACAGAGGCTAACAGAGGCTAACAGA
>VUQS01056387.1:10818-24225 GCA_015108495.1 Heterochromis multidens | reverse complement strand
AAAAAAAATCAAAGGTTTATTTATTCAAATAATTAATCATTAAGGAAATGTACTTGGTATAAACTGAATGTATACCAATCAAATAAATTTAATTTGACCAGATTCCATTAAATTTATTACACTGCATTTATGTAACAAAATTATATGGAAAATTTACATGTAATTAAATTACTTAAAGTCAGGATTTGGGGTATAAATATTTGTTTTGTGGACTGCGTACTTCATGTCAGTTATAGTTTCATTCAGCTAGACAGAGATGCATATACAAGACAGGAGGAGCTCCTGACATAAATTCTAAGTCAAATGAATGAGCGCTGAAAAAAATACAAGACAGAGCTATTACGGCACTGGTAGCCACACTGAAACAGATCACACAGCATAATAATCTCAAATTCACTACATAATATGTCAAAAATGAAAAATTTAATTTCTCAGCGTATCTAAAGTGAAAATATTATGCACAAGCAGCAGGGTAGTGCTCATTGGCTTTTATGGTATTATGAGGGCTTAATTTAGCATGAATAGGTTTTTGCATTATAAATAATTGAAACTGATATAAATTAACAGTCACGGTCCCACTTGGGGTGGGGGTGACATGCTGCGCTGTTTGGCGCAGCATTACACACAGCTGAAAAAAAAGAAAGAAAAAAGAAAACAGCTGTGAAAAATGATGCCCTAAGTTCAAAGCAACTTCAATCAGGATACATTTCTCTGCTTGATGAATAATTGAGCAACAGCCCGAACAGCCTTGAGTCCTAACACTTTCTTGTGACGGCTTTTGCATGAATAAAACACTGTTTGGCCTGCAGAGCTGTCTTCGTTGCAGGATTACGGTGCTGTGCAGTAACGTGGAAATTGCTTTGGGTATCGCTCTCTTTGGCTACAACTACTGGTTCAGTGTTCTCTGGCCTCTACATATCTAATTCTGCTCACCCTTCTCTATCTGGTTCTTAAACTACGTCTCCATTCCCTTTGCTATTTCTTTCTCATTAACGTCTTATTATACTCACTTTGAGTGGATGCAGTTTAGAGTGGGGCCGGTGTGAAAGAACGGTAATAGATGAGTTGCCTCCTGGTGAGCTTGAAAAAAAGAGACACTCTAACAATAATTTTAAATAAATTTCATGTAGTTCAACTAAGCACTTCTCCTTTCCCAAATCATCACGTGTGGAGGTGAGAAAAGATAAAAAGTGTTAACCGCTTACTAAAATTTCTGAGATAATCACAATAGTTAAAACAATGTTCTCTCCATAAGTCCATATGTGAGAAGAATTTGTCTTCTTAAAAATGCCTTTTCACTAAATTAGACTGTTACTCTAATAATTGGTGCAGCTTGCGTGATACTTTATTTTGCTCCTTATCTGTTCTTTTTTCAATACTGCCTATCATTGGTTATATTTGCCAATTAAAGGTAAAGTGTGTAACTTTTCAAGAAGAAAAAGGACATTATTCAGCCAAGAAAAGAAAAGTCTTGAGCAAAAAAAATTGCACCCTTGCTCAACTGCTCAAACATTCACAATTGTTTTTTAGTTTTTTTTTTAGGAGTTTACAACATGTAAAAGTACAGACATTCAAGGTAAGTTAAGTTGTTGACCCTCATTACCATCTGCACCAACTTTCAGGAAGAAACCCTGCTTGGTTGCAAAGAGACGACATAATAAAAGCAGGATCAAAACAACTTTGGAATAGCGTTACATCACTGGAAACAGTCTTTGGAGAGTAAATGAATGAATGATAATGCTGAACATGATGCTGAACTTCTAATGGTTCTTCCAGATTGGTAAAATAAAAGCTAACAATGCTAAGGTTTGCTATGTAGCAATGGCTTAATAAGGGAGCTAATTGTTTAATGTTGCTAATGTGCTGATATGTTTGCTAAATAGAAATCACTGTATGTGATTATTTCAATTAGAGCTCTTTATATGGTGGCCCTGAGAGGTCAAACGCACTGCAACATAAGAAAACACAAGCAAACAGAAAAACTCACAAAAGCACACAAAACACAACATAAGCTGAATAAAAGGCAACAGAAATAGAAAAAATGCTACAAAAGCTCACAAAAAACCCCCAAAACAAACACAACAGAAGTGTTTTTGGGGAGACAATAATGTGACAGAACAGCTGCGGCAGTGGCAAGCTAACAGTAAACAGCTAATAGCAAACGTGTATCTACACTATTATATGAATCATGTGATTAAAACACACATTACCTGCATCTTTTTCTCCCTCACAACACTGATGAATCCTCCTCTTCTCTGAAGCGTCTCAGTGCAATCCTTCGCACGTTTTACTTTCTGTCACTTTCACAGCTTTTCCGTCATGTTATTATGTCCCCAAAAAACACTTCTGTTGTGTTTTGTGAAATTTCGTTTTTTTCTACTTCCATTGTGTTTTATTCAACTTTCTTTGTGTTTTATTGAACTTCCGTTATCTTTTTTTCTATTTCCATTGAATGTTATTCAGCTCCCATTGTGTTTTGCATGCTTTTGCTGCATTTTTCTATTTGCTGGTGTTTTCTTAAGTTGCACTGCATTTAACCTTTCAGGGCCACTGTATCTATTGCTAAAACCCTAAAACTTTCTGGGAAAATGTTGCCACCTGATGATGCAATTTTTAGTCAAATTTTGCAGAGGGCAATTACTACCTTTAATTTTTTTTTTCTTTTACTTTTCTTTTTTTTTGGAATTTGCACGTATTTGAAGTTTGTCTGCTGTCCTACTAGCACAGGGAACCATTTTCCTTGACTTTCGAAATGCACAGAAAATAGCCACTTTACACAAGAAGCCCTCACCTATAGCTTCGACCCCTTGAGAAAGCTTTCTGTGTTCTCATGGAAGATAGTAGGACTGTACACGAAGCACCATGAACTCTTCCCCCCTTAAGTTTTTTATTGAACCGGATCTTGTGCCTTCTCATTATTTATGCATCACATGGGAGCAATCATACTGAATCATTTTAATCAGTGTGAACTTTAAACATCTACTGACATATTAATGAATTTTCGCATTTATTTTTAAAAAATCTATGGACAAGCTGTTTTTATGTTATAGCATGTTCATTGCTTTTGTACATTCATTTCCTAGTAAATTATCATTTCTGCTTGCAAAATGCTCTGCAGGTTTACTGCATGTATTATAAAGGCAAGCACTGTTGTCAGTCTGTAAGGGTCAAGTGTTCTTAACAGCAACTAAATTAAGTACCTCAATGAAGCTGCCAGTTGTTGACAACTGACATACTATTACTCTTCAAAAAAGGTGTATTCATCAGTGATCAGTCCTCAGCAGAATTTTAGAATTGCTGTTACTTGCGGATTACATCCTCCAATACTTAAATTGTCATAAATAACTCGTCCTATCCCTGCTGGTCATAATGTAAACATTTCAAGCCCCTTGTACTGTGCAGTGGCAGCTACAAGGTGAAAGAAGTGCCTGAGCTGTGATCCTTAGGTCTTTGAGTGAAAGCTCATTAATTGCAACAATGTCGTCACAGACAGGGGGTGTCAGGAAATGTGTTACGCAAAGGGAAGGGGATTTGCTTACAGTCCAACATAGAGAGTAATGGTCCATCAGAATGCTGAGAGGAAACTCCTAATGGTCTACACTTCAATATTTAATGCCTTATTTCTGGCTATTTCTGTTTTCTGCTGAGGGCAGGTATGAATAGAGGCTCCATATTTCATCACAATAACAGTTATTATAATGGTGAGCGGAACAGTAGCTCAATAGGAGTGTGTTTAGGGGAAGGTCTGTGGTGATTTACAGCTCCTTCCTGTGGGTGCACGGCCGTTTATGTTTATGTCTGCCCTCCAAACTCTGATTGGAGATACTATAATGAGAGCCAGTTATTAGTGCTCATAATTAGTAGTCTAGTCCAGGGTTGTAGTCTCATGACAGCAAACAACAGGACTATTGAAGATAAGGCTGTGTCTAGAACAGACAGTGCGGGCTGTGACTATGGCAGAATGTAGCCTGTATCATGGAGATTTGGAGTTTACTTGATCAAGAGAGTAAACGAAAGAAAGAAGACAAAGAGAGTTTCTGCCTTGCATACTGACATGAAAGCACACATTGCCTAAAGGAACCTAATATCGCTGAGAAATTTTAGTTCAAGTTTAGAGCACAGAAACTTCCTGGGCAACCAGTGACCTTCTTTTAACAGCCAAAAAGGGGGCACACTGGGCTTTAAGACCTAAGTGCAGATTTGGCATCAGGGACACTAAACATTGCTGATTCTTCTGACCTTTTATTATGAATCGTTAGGTCACTATAGGTAGATTCTTATCTTCAGCAATTCACACGATTTGTGGTGTACAACAAGGTCCAGTTTGAGGTCCTGTTTTATTTTCTTCATACTTCTACTTAGTCAAATCATCCATAATCTTATGATACTGTCCCTTCAGGCAAAAGTCTGGTCCCAAAAGGCCTTGCTGCTATATAGATTGTATCAGCAATGTCAGCTGTTTGTTGTACCATATTTTCTTCTTTCTAAATAAATTAGAAATCCAATTGTGCAGTCCCTCAAACGTCATCAGTCTCATGAGAGGCCTTGTCTGCTAATGTGCAGCCTGCTGCTATGTATTTACAATTCCTATTTGATTAAAAAAAACAGAAAACAAAAGTTATGAAATCCTCTTTCATTTAATTAAGAACTATTTCCAGGCCTGTCTAGTAGCTCTCTACTTTCTAACACAGAACAGAGTCCCTCTCTTGCCTCAAACCACAGAGGAAGCAGCAGCTCAGCAGCTACTTGCTGGGGCCCTTTCGGCTGTTCCAAAGTCAAGGTGACGGTGCTTTTGCCATCAGGCCCACTCTGCTTTTCTTTGAAGAGCTTAGACCTGCAGAATCAGTCAATTATTTTAAATCCTTTCTTAAAGCACATTTATAGACTTCTAAATTGTTATTATTATTTTTTATTGTTTTTATTCTTTTATTTGTTTAATATTGTCATCTTTTTTTGATTATTTTCCCCCTATTGTTTTTACTTTATTTTAATTTGACCTTAATTAAGTTTTCCTTTTTTTCATCCAACTCTTTGGCTTTCTGCTATAATACCTTCTGGGTATCCTGCTTTTTCTGTCTGTAAGCACTTTGTAAACTCTATTTTTAAAGGTGCTATACTAATAAAGTAATTATTATTGTTTTTACTCTTGCCTCCCCCACTCACTACCCATACATTTGTCAGCATTTTCCAGTTCTCAAGACTTTGCCCACATCATCCAGTGGGACTGGGAATAAAAAAGTATCCACCTATACAATTTCCAGTCATACAGTAATATGGTAAGTCCATCTGATTTTTGTGAAACTGCTTGAAAAGATCTTCAGCTGAGCTCAGACTTCTTCACTTGTTCAGTTCAACTGTCGTCTTGTTGCTTTATCTTGAAACAAGGGGAGCAATTTGCTTCATATTGTTACGTGCCGCATGAGACAATAGTGGAAAGAATTGAAATTATTTCACCCCACAGCCAGGATTTTAACACTGAAAACAGGATTAAATGTCTTATTTGAAAAGACGTGTGCTGGCTGTGAGGGAGGGTGGAAGGGAGAACAGTAAGTGATGATGAGGGGAGGATATCCTGCCAGCACAGGGTGACCTTTGACCTGGGATATCCTACTATAGATAACAGTCTATGCTTACCACCGCCAAGGCCATGGCACTTCCCCTGCTGCTCTGCTGTGCCGAGGCCTCCTTCTGTGACTGACTGGTACTTCTTTGTCACATAGTGTCACTGTATAAACTACAGTCAGGGCTTTTGCTGGGAAGTTTACACTGTCCTCAGATCACACTTCCTTCTGTTCAGACAGAGGGTCATCCTGCAATAACAGGGACTTGTCTTCACAGGTGCACTTGATTCAGAGGAACTGAGACGCTAGGTTTACTGACCATTAACAGCCTGAAGTGAGAAAAAAAACAAACAAACTTTGGAATGAGTAAGATGTTGATGGGGTTCCTTCAGTGCCATTAAAACTACTTAATTCTATCTCCTCTGTCTCTCCAAATCATGCATCAATTTATTTATTAAAAAACTAAAGACCTACTTGATTTAGCATGATATAAAACAGTTGTCTGCTAAATTTACACACTAAAGTTTTAGCTAAAATAATGTCCATTAGATAAGATAAGCATGCTTCATGCAGTTATTTGTAAGGATAAGACAGGATTTATTAAAATGGACAAATTCCACATTATATCTGAAGATTATTTCATATTACATACTAATCTAACTTAAGTTCCCAATATGAAAGATTTATATCTTTGCAAGAAGGGCCTTTGACATGGTAAAGTGGGATTATCCTTCTCCATTCCGTCAAGGTTTGAGTTTGGCCCACATTTATTTTATGGATCAAACTTCTTAATGCATCTCTGAAGGCCTCAGTACAGACAAAGAAGCTTAGATCTAATTACTTTAATCTCACATGATGTACTACACAGGGCTTTCTGATCTCACTCCTGCTTTTCACATTAGCAGTTGAACCACTTGCAAAATCTGTTTGGACACTGACTTTAGGGGAATATAAAGCAGAGGAGGGGAGCATAAAGTCTTGTTATATGCAGATGATTTATTGTTATATACTGCATTTCCAACTTTTCTAAGTCAGTTACTGTGATAACTTCTATTAAAATCAATATAGATGAATATCAGTATATAAGCTCAACAGAAGTAAAAGTATACTGTTCCTAATTAATGTTCTTGTTCATCTTTTGGAGCTTTTTCTTTAAATTTAGACCTTTACAAGGGGGATTAAAATTACTATAGCATAATTTTTCTTACCAAGTATCTTACCAAGTATCTTGCATAGACCTGACTTAGATCCCTATACGATGGTTCTAAGAATTATGAAACTGAATATGGTTATAAACAGCATGAAACATAATATGACATCTGTTGTCAGCTTACTAACATGAGGTTACTAAGCTTACTCAGTTCCAAAGAGAGAACTGTACCGACACACTCAAATCTAATGAAGGCTATAATGCAACACAAAAACTAAAATTTGTAATTTGGCAACCTTTTATTATTTATTATGCTAAGGAATAGAGTTATAAGGCATCTATCGCCCCCTTCCCCTTTATTTTCTTTGTTGTATGTCAATCTGTATTGGCGTATTGAATATGTTATTGACAGATTATATTGCCTTAAAAAAGATACCAACTACAACTTCTACTACTACTACCAAAAAAAAAAAAAATCATTCAATTTTAATTTCCTCTGCCATTCTGTGTTACTGTTGTTATGCTTTGCTTGTGCATACTATAGCATGTAGGGTATAGCAAACACCCATTCTCATTCCTAGTTTGTGTTGCAGGAATGGCTGAAATCCAGTTTGCTCTATTATCAGCAAATTGTGTTAAAGATAACCTATCAACAAAAAAAAAATCTTTTACTTTGACTTTTTAATGCTTTAACTGTGCCGATCTCAACGGCTGTTTCTTCCCCTTCCCAGTCAGTCATTTTGTCCATTTTAGTTCTGAGTTTGTGTTTCTGTCTAGGTTTTTGTGTATTTTGGTGTAAGTTTTGAATTCTTGGTTTTCAGTAGGCATTTTCTGTTTGAGTCTGTGTGCTTTGTTTTTTGTTTATTGCACAAGCTTTTGATTTTTATGTACTATAATATTGTGAAACTTTAGTTTTTGTTATATTTTAGTTCTAGTTTGTGTTTAAAGAGTTTATTTAGTAACCTTGGGTTTTTTGCTCTATCTCATCCTTCTGTGTTTCCCTCTCTATTAGTTCATTCATGTTTCTGCGTTTTACTTATGATTGTTATTCATTTCCTGTTTTATGTCAGTAGTTAGTTGTCCTGTGTCTTGTTTTGAGTTTTACTTCCTCCCTTGGTTCATTATCTTGATTGTCTTGATTATCTACACGTCTTGTTTGCCTCAGCTGTCTCCACTTCGCTAATCACTCCATGTGTATAAATAGCCCTGTCCCCTTCCCCTTAGTCTTTCTCTTAGTGTCAGCCCTTTAACTGTATTGCCCTGTATGTTTCTCTCGCATTCTCCTGGGTTACTTGGAATTTTCTTTGCTTGTTTTTTGGACTTATGCTTTTTCTGCTTCAGCCTAATAAAATGACTTGCTTTCTGTTAATTTAGTTTGCCTCCCACGTCCTGTATTTGGATCATCTGTCTCCTACATTCCACAAATGTGACAACTCGGGTCTTCTGTCTCCATCTGCAGCCACTACTCATAGTAAAAATGCAGTGTATGGAAAGTCACATTATTCATTGAATAGTATTCCGACTGGCTGGCAAATGTGGGGTCCAACTTCATGCAAATCATAGTAGAGATCCTAAATAATGCAAATTTCTACTGTGGGGTGGAGGGAAATGGATTTAGAGAAATATAAACATGTTTTGATGTCCACACAAGTTTAAAATAAAAAAAAAATACTCAAAAGGGTCCTTAATAGCTAGCTTAATAGATTTTTAATGCTAGCCTCTGGAATTGTGCGCCGCATTAACATTGCTAATGAGGCTTACACATCCCTTGTCAGTCTGTCCTCTCAATACATAGATACAAAATTAATAATAGTCATTCCTTCTACACCCTGGGAGGCTGTAAAACTCACACTGTGGCTTTTACAGTGGAGCATTAGTGAAATGTGTGACTACCATTTTACAATGCTTGCTGTTGAAAAATTAAATCACATTATTGTAAGGTGTCACTAAATAATGTGTTATGTCCTATCCCTGGCAGCAAAAGTTTTTTTTTTTTCATTTCATATGGTTAATATTACAGAAATTAGTCCATTTTGGTATTACAGTACAAGTCCATTTTTGTGTTGGCTACACAACTTTATTCATGTCTGGGAAAAACTGTTTTAGATTAGAATGTTCATCACGTAAGAAAAAAGGGGGCAGACCAAGGCCAAGTACAACAATAACAAAGATGGATCCCTAAGTCTGTGTTGAGTTTGAAAATAGATCCTCATACAAATTTGATGGACCAGAGCCTCATAATTTTCAGCCTGCCAGTTACCCACAGGACTGGAAATGGGCAAGGATGAGGAGGAATAATGGGGCCAAGGCAAGAATCTGGGTTTTAGTATGTGAGGAAATGGTGAGTGACAATCATTAGTTCCTTTAGCTATCATGAAATTAGTAGCTGAGTCAAGCCAATTCATGTCTGATTTTTCTGTAATGTTCATCTCTGTCGGCAGTAAGACACATACATCATTTGAGTTCCATCTCAAAATGAACATTTTCATAAGCTCAACTCTCTGTTCAGGCAGACACCCCCCTGCATTTTCCTCTTTCTGCATTAAGAGAGAAGAGAGTGGAGAAATAACATTTCATACTATAACACTGTACCCATGTGCAACCATTTCCTTTATTTTTAATCTGAGACTACTTTGACAGTTTTATGTTGGCTACACCTCTGACATGCGTGCAATATACACTTGTAATACCATTTCAGGAGCATATATATTTTATTGGGAACATCTATTTTTCAGTAGGTTAGAGTGCCCAAAGGTATTGTTGTGGCTGAGCAAAAGGTGCTTGGAGAAAACATCACACTGGACCCTTTCACCTGTGTCTGGCTAGCAGAAGGTTTAGACTGGGGAAACAGATTAATCTTCATATATGGGTTGTGCTGCCGGGCACTCTCCTCTTGTTGTGAATTTAAAATGTAATCTTCTTTAATGCAATACGGCTTAGAAAAACACTAGCAAACCAAAGATGATCTCCATCAAAGAATAATGTTTTCATATATTAAGTACTATAATTTACTTGTTTGTTGCCTTGAGGAGTATGGCAGATCCTACACCACTTAATAGAAACTTGTTGAATTATGTCAAACAAATTAAACATGTTCACATCTTATAAGCAGAATCCCTATTTTGAAGAAGAAAATAATGCTAAATGGTGTGAGATTGCATTACATGTACATATGAGATGGGAATTAGATGAGAGTGGGTGTAGTGCTTCTCTGAGCTCGCAGTGATGCTGATTATGTGTTAAAAGCAGCTTAGATAAGCACTTTAGTGCACTGATTACGATCATGTCTGTGAGTTAGTGTGCAAGATCAGATTCCAGTATTAAGGAGCTATGGAGCTGACCTGCAAGATTTAGTTGCTAAAATGATAGCGAGAAAATGAACATATGGCCAGTGCGTGTGTAGCGGTGTGTGTGTGTGTGTGTATGTCCACCACAAAATTACATTCTCTGCTTTTAAAGTACATTACCAACTCTGAAAATCAAGTGCTGGCATGACAGCACAGCTCTACTATGGAATATCTTTCAATCTAATTTAAGCTGAAGCCTCTTAAGACCTTTTCTTAAAAAATAGTGCTGGCATTAACCTAAGCAGCACGGCGGTGTGGTGGTTAGCACTGTTGCCTCACAAGAAGGTCCTGGGTTCTAACCCAGGCTGGGGCCTTTCTGTGTGGAGTTTGCCTGTGTCTGCATGGGTTGGATAAGCAGAAGAAAATTGATGGATGGATGGAAGTAATCTATTACACAGTAATCACATTATATTTGTTAGTAACACAGCAATGTAACAAATTACCTTCCTTAATTTAGGTAGTCATTTACACTAACCCATCAAACAATGGTCATCTGTAAGTTCTTCAGTTCATTCCTTCTCATTTGTTATGTTAAAGGAAGTGTATTACATTAAATGCAAAGATCTTGTTTATGTCTTCTAGGATAGTGGATTTCTGTTCATGTGAGCATGTATCCTGTAAGGTTTATTATTAACTGACAATGCACGTTTGGGGACGTTGTAAAGTAACGCAAAAACAATGATATGAGCAGGGTTGGGGTCGTTACTCCAAAAAAGTAATGTATTACATGTTACTCATTACTTCTCTTAAAAGTAATGCAGTACGTTACATAAGAGCAAGTAACTCGTTACAGTACTCGTTACATCATTTTCGCGTTACTCCATAACATGACCTGAAACACACTATAACATAATTATCAGTTAACAATATAACTGAGGCTACAGTCCCACACACTGACACAAATCCCTATCCTAATGAGGACACACATACAATCTTTCTTTTAGTGTTAGGTATGAACACTAAACAACAGAAAGGAAAGGTGAAAGCCAGCCCCAGGAGACTTCAAAGCGATTGCCACAGTGATTCTACTTTAGAAACATGAACAGGTAGAAATGGAGACTACAATGCTGTAAGACTGACTGCTCATCACTTCTTTTGTTACCTGTTGAAGATCAGACTCTGGCTGCTGGGCTGGGGTCAGTACACATTCAGATTTATCATCACTGTGTGCTCTTGGCTAGCTTTGTGTTAGCATGCTGTCTGTGCAGATGCTTGAGAAAGAGCTGATGCTCTGTTAGCGTCAGTTTGTGTCCAGGACATCACTCTCTTGTTCTTTTGTGCAGTAAAAATGAAAGTAATGTCCATATCTCCACTCCTCAAAAGTTGTTGACCACTCTGCTGTTTTCCTTCTCACTGCACATGAGCCAAAATCAGCTGATTGTAGTGCAAGTGGCATAAAAAAAAAAGGCATTTGATGTTTTTTTCGTTCTTTTTGACCATTGTGCAGATAACTTAAGAACCTTTGTAACGCAAGTAACAAGATAATTGTAACTGTAATGTGATTACTGAATTTAGTACAATAGTGCGTTACATTACAGCGTTACTGAAAAATGTAATGTGATTACAGTAACGCGTTACTTCGGAACACGTTACACTCAACACTGGATATGAGTAGTGCAGCAAATGACTTTCTACAGATTGTAAATATGTAAAGTTGTAGATTACATTTTAACATTTAACTACTAATGTGTAACACAATTCTAACTACCCAAGCACTAAAAATAATGATAATTTTAAGGAGGATTTTAAGTATTGATGATGATGATGTATTTTCCCTCACAGTAAGGTTAAGTTTGCATTTTGAGACTTTTAGGGCAAAAAGTGAGAGTGACCTTGAATAAGGGGTGAATAAGGAAGGGAGGGAGGAAGGAAGCACTGCCACGGGAGCGTAACGGGCTAGAGAGGTGTGAAAGGAGTGCACATTGGTTTAATTGTTTTTGTACTACCCAAAGTATAAAAAAAACAAGGAGTTTCTTTGTGTAGTCATGAGGTAGCCAGAAAACAAAGAGTCCAGCAATGACACTAAGTTAAGACTGTTAACTTAGCATGAAAATTGGAAACAGGAGGAAGGGTCTATCCAAACAAAACAAAATCCACGATCTACCTACTCTCTAATTTGGATGTTGTGCTGAGAAACAGTGGAAGATCCTGGGCAGATAAGTGCTGATAATTTTACAAAATTACCATCAAAATGTTGACATTTTATTTTCAGCGGACAAATAATTATTAAACAGTAAATGAATGGAATTCATTAACTCAGATTAATTGGTTTTGATTTTTTTTTAATCAAGGTCTTGTCAAGAAAGCTGATCAGCACATTTCCCAAACTGTTAAACTAGCCCTTTCATTTGCAGCATTTACATTATATGCAGTAAAATATGGATGCCATATAAGCTGGATATAAGTGAACAGCTGAGAGGGTGAGATGTAAAGTTCAGAAGGCAGCACTTCCTCCAAATCAATTCCTGGAAGTTCAGATTGACAAAGACAGGAAGGAAAATAGTGACGGATGGTCAAGCAAGGGAGAGAGCGGGGTGAATAAGGAAGGGAGGGAGGAAGGAAGCACTGCCACGGGAGCGTAACGGGCTAGAGAGGAGTGAAAGGAGTGATGATAGAATAGTAGCAGGATGAGCAGCGCTGTATAAATGTATAGATGGACAAAGTTTGGGAGGAAGGCAAAAAAGAGAAAAAAGGGAATAGAGCAACAGGAAACAACAACAAAGGGAAAGAGAAGGAATAGGTACTCCTTATTCAGTTCTACCTCTGTACAAGTATGTATGTACAAGTAGGAACTAACATTTATGTTAAAAGGATTGCACAGTATGTCAGGAAATTACACGGTAGATCATTTGTTTTATGTAGTGTTACCAGCATATCTCTTAGGCTTCATCAACGAGAATGGAAGATGAATGCTTGCATGCTGACTTTTCTTTCTGCTTCCAGCCTTTCAAAGAAAAAAACTACACTACCAGATCTGGTTTCCCTGGCGGAATTGCAAAGGTCACAGTCACACAAAGGCAAATACACACATACCTTGAATGCATGAGCAATGAACACACCTATATGAAACACAACCACACATACACTCATGGAGACATGGCTGTTCTGTAGAGTGCAGGACTCTACAATGTGGGTCAGGTGTACAGACTGGAAATGGCAAAGTTGGCTTAACTGTTAGCTGTTGCTCAGTGGAAAAGCAGTCTGTCCAGCATCCATGATTTTCCAAAAGAACTTAAAGATAAAAACAAAGTTTTCCACTGTGCTTCAGTCTGTCTTGACCACTTTTTGATCTTTTTTTTTTTTTTTTTTTTTTCTTTTTTTTTTTTTTTTTTTTTTTAGGTTTTTATCT
>VUQS01056387.1:0-10798 GCA_015108495.1 Heterochromis multidens | reverse complement strand
CTTATTTGAACACTTTTTTTTTTTTTTTTTTTTTTTTTTTTTTACATATGTTCTTTTTCCTTGCATCATAGAGTTTTAACTTGTATTTTTGATCCAGCAATATACACTAATATTGGTTTCTGGAAGTGTTTCTGAGCCCAAGCAGTAATATCCACTATAATGATAGTGTCTTTTATTAATGCAGTGACACCAGGATTGAAAAAGCTATTCTGTACTGGTTATCAGACCAATATAGAATGGCTTGCATACAGAGATTTCTTTAGTTTCTCTTAATTTTTTCAAAAATATTATACACATCATATAAAGATTATTTATGATAAGATTTCTGACATTAAAACATAACCCATTATGCACCACAGTTACCTGAGCAAAGTAACTTATGAGAGTACTTCTGTGTTACCATGTGACATGTTGGTAATGATGTAGCTTATTATACATCTACCTGAATATATTAACTGTGCTTAACAAGTTGAAAACAGTAGCACCTTCTCCACCACATAACCAGCAACAAATGTGTTCATTTTCTTTGGAGTGACAGATTCAGCCGCTCCAAAGGCATCATTCTCCTCCTTAATGGGTGACCAAGGTTGTGGAGCATTTAGTAAGTCAAATAACAAGTAGCACGCCTGTAACGCTTTAATTACAAGCCCTTGTTTTAATATTCATTCATGACAGTTAATAGGCCCAAACTAACCTAGAAAGACAGACAATTATCTTTTCAACAAAAAAGCTCTTCAATTGTTATTCTGCTTGTAACATTGATGTCAACAACTTCTCCCCTTAACCTGTGTGGGCCTCAATTATCCACTGATTTTCATCACACTTGTAGTTTAATAATTCTTGTCCCTCCCACAGAGAGTCATGTCTCTCTGTATCATTTGCTGATGATTTGGGTGCCAGTCAACAGATGATGTGCAATTTAATTTATTCCTCTGAGAGAAAGCCCTACAGACCTGTAAGCATTTGAGGAAGCAGTTTGTAGTTTGGTGGGCTGATCATGATGTTTCTTGGTCATTTGATTGCTCAAGTTTCTTGCTTATATGCTCTACCAACAGCTGACAGCTGACTGAATCAATAACCAAAATGTATCCAATTGTAGCTCGGTGGCCACACAGCAGGACATACATTACTTTTTTCCAGTCAACTTACATTAAAGTCGACCGGCCATGATTTTACTTTTACTTACTTTTGCTTCACAGCTCATTTTTTAAAACTCTTATAATAGGCTGCAGCTATTCAGCTCATCCACTGATTAAAGCAAGACATTTTAAGTTTTGAAATTAACAAGCAACTTGGCATTTTTAAAAGTGATATTTTCAGTGTAGAATTACTGACTGTCCAGCACGCTCCCCATTTGTCATCAGAGCTCAGAGCAATTACAGTAAAGTAAGAGAAGTGTGGCTAATATTTTATTAACCTCCTTTCCAGGGTTTAGTTTTTCCAAAGAAAAAGGGGTTTTTGTTTGGGTTCCTTCACTTGGTCTTTCAATCAGCTGAAAAGGCCAAGTCAACTGAATGTTGAAGTGACCAAGAGTAGGAACTCTCTTTTCCCCCCGTGCATTGCTAATGACAAGAAAATAAACACAGGAAACAGCTAGCTCTTGCTCCCTGCAATTAGGTCACCATCACACACACATGCATACGCCCAAAAACACATTGTACTGCTAACTAAATCCTCTTGCGTATAGGTACAGTAAAGGCTGCGGGTGTTACAGGATGTGCTTTCTGGAGAGACAAAGAGTAAGTGTAAGACAGAACTCAGAATTTAGGTTATAGGCTGCCAAAAAGAACAGTGGCTGTATTGTATTTGCAAAACTAGCAATAATAAGATTGGAAATGTCAGGTTAATTAAAAATAATGAGCTGAGTCGGCTGCCCCTGTACAAGCCAGATCTGTGACTGATATCAGAAACCTCCCTACAGTTTAACAGATGCACTGCAATCCACTAGCCTCCAGACTTACAAACCATGTTTAACCACAGATTCTGATAGAAATGTAATAGCCCATCATATATGTTTCTGTAGCAAAAAGCATTTTAAGAGTGTAAGCTTAAAAAAAATGTCAACAAATCTTCATCAGGTGCAGTTTGAACAGATTTTAATCATAACTGGAGCAGTATGTAGCGGTATATGGCACATCACTTGACCCTGAGAACAGTTTTGAATCACTTTACAATAAGGAAATGTGTCTCCTATACTACCAAATTATACTTGTATGCAAAACTATGTACAAGTTGCATAAAAGTGGAATTTCTGCATAGTGCATCATAATGACACAACCTCACATGTATTCGGAGAGCTGGATATGGCACCACCCTGCAGCCAATTAATTCCTAATAGACAACAGTTATTAAAGAGAGATTTCTTAAAACTGTTGACAGGAGACCTCAAATTACAAATGTCCATTATAGATTTTTACTCTGTGGATGTTTTATATTTGTAAAAAGAACAATCCTAGAGTTTAGAAAACCATTTTTTGGTTGTTTTTGTATATATGTTTAATGACTTCAATGTAGAACTTTATAAGATGACTGTAAACAATGGCTGTAAAGCTGATTACAGTGCCAGCACTCAGCCTTCCTGCTAGCTTACCCATGTAGTCACTTAAATATTGCAATGAAAGAATGCATTTCCTTTTTGATGTTGTTATAAAAACAAAACCTATAAAATGTTAGAGAGGAAACCTGTAACTGCAAAAAAGTTATTCTTTCTACTATTAATATTTAACGCATGGAGGATTTATATTTTTAAAACTTTCCTAGAAAGTGTAGAGGTGTGTTTTTGTGTGCATGGTGTTTTCCTAATGTGCAAAGAGAATGCATGGGTGGGTGGGAGAAATGCTCCCACCCACCCATGCAAAGCATGTGTAGTGCATGAAATATTCTTTGACTCTCGAATACGTTTTTACAGTATTCTTGATCACTTTGATATAATTGTGTTTATGGTTCCAAATGCTTCTCGAGTTCCTAAGAGCAGACAGAGGCACCACTGAGAATTTAAAATAGACCAAAGTCTTCCAATCTTATCTGTTCTCTCAGGTGTTACTTGGGGCAAAATTGTCAACAGAGCTCAGAGCAAGAACTGTCTATCGGTGACAAGGTTATTATAGTTAACTAAAACTAAAAAAACCAAACTAAAACTAGAAAAAAAAATTGTTACCTAAGATAAAAATAAAAATTAGACTTTAAAAATTTTTTTTTAAACTAACTAAAAAGATCGTGTGAACTTGGAAAATGAACTAAAATAAAATAAAAATATAGAGGAAATATGCTTAGTTTTAGTATCTGTCAGTTTGGTAAAAATTTTCTTACAACTTGCCTGATGAGGCATTGATGGACTCTGGATGTCTACAAGACCGTGAGTGAACTGCTTTCAACAAACTGTGTTTTTATTGTAATACCTGTACTGATCTTCCTAAATCTTGCCTCTGATATATGCCTTCCATACAATAATAATTAAAAAGACTAACACTTAAACTGATAAAAACTCAAAGTAAACATTTTCAAACAATAAAAACTAAACTGACACAAGAAAATCCACACTGGAAACTAAAACTGAATTAAAAACAAAAAGTCAAAATGAAGTAAAAATCAAAACTATAATAACTGATTGATGAAGTAAAGCATTAATGAGTGTAGAGACAAGTGCAGTCATACGCAAGAAAAACGGACAAAACAGACAACACTTTCCACAACACAAGGTTAAAAATTAAAATAAACTTTGAATTATTTGGTACCAAAATGTCATAATTTAACCTTATTCTTTATTATGAAATCTTACTTTGCCAGTAAACAATTCACCTCAGAAGCATTATTAATATTGGCATAGTAAATAATAATAATAATAAGTAAAATAGTTCACATTTCAGAAGAAAAATACATGAAAGTAGCAGATAACATTGTGTTGTAAGGGACTTCAAAATATCAGAGTAATAATCTGGACTGCCAGATGGTGTTTCCTATCAAGAGTGCTTCGAGATAAGGCGTGGGAAGGCACTTCAAAGCTTGCTGTAAACATGACACAACATGGCAACCAACAACAGTCCACGACACAGGTGAGATTTGGCACTGTCTCTCCAACCATGACTGAGCCCATTTTCCACCAACCAACTCACAAACTCACACGCATAGACACAACACACACAGCAGGCAAGCCAAAGCAGAACAGTGAGGCCAAAGCAGCAGTCTGATAAGCTGTGATAGCGATTAGTCATATCTAAAGCCAAACGACCATGTCAGAAATTCAGGAGGGGGGTGGATGAAGGGACAGAGGAGGGAAAGAAAAGGATACATCTGGATAAAGGACAACGACAGGAGGTATTGATCATAGAGACTGAACTGCTGCCTGAGAAAGGTAATGAGCAAGTTACAGAGGATGAAATGAAAGACAAAAAGAGACAGAGACAGAAAGTGAGAGAGAGAGAGGGCTTATGGGTTGGGAAAAGATTTAGAATGTTTCTGTGTGTGTGTATGTGTGTGAGAGAGAAACAGAGGCTGTCAGTTTAATTGATGCTGTGACAGCTTGACCATTTATTTTAATGGTGTTGTTTTGCAGTGCTCCATCATGGCCCAACACTAAACTCTTGTGCTGGACAACTTGCTGCAGTTTTTTTGGCAGGTGAAAGTCAGTTACAAAGTGTACACACACAAAGTGCATGTGTCTGTGTTTTTGTACGCTTTCTGCGTGTCTTCCCGTCTTTGTTCAGCTACAAAAAATAAATGTGTGTGTGGGTGAGATGTGAGCATGACTCTCAAGTTTTTGAGTGTGAAGTTTTTGCATTACGTGTGTGTGTGTCTCTGTGTGTACTCTTTGAGTTCATGTACTTTGTGCTACATCCTCGAGGATGGATTGTTTCCTAGTTCCTTTCCTGCTTTGTCTTATTTTAACCTCTGAACACAGGAAGCACGCATTCACACAGTTGTCCCCTTTATGCACACACACACACACACATAAAACACACACACACACACACACACACACACACACACACACACGCACACACGCACACACAGCTACAGCAGTACTTCACCTCCTACTCCAAACACTGAATAACCACAATCTTTCTTTAGGCACACACACATCTCTGAAGGCAGCATATGACCAGTGACTGTGTGTGTGTGTGTGTGTGTGTGTCTGTGTGAGACCACGAGTATGTGAGTCTGCAAGATGGGTCAGTGGACCACACAGGGACAGCAGGGTGGGGCTAGAAACAGGGGGTTGCTGTAACTGTATTATTCTGACCAAGCCATTGTGGTCTTTCCTCAATGACAGATATGCTTTACACACACACACACACACACACACACACACACAGAGGAAAGAGTCAGGCCAGCTATCTAGGGACCAACCTCCGACTGCCTCTGCCTGTTTTATTAATGGAGCACCATGGCACTGTTGGCTCCATAATAGCTACTGTGCCCACGGATGTGCCTGTCTCAACAGACACACAAACCCACTGACCATTCACAGAGATACACAGATACAAGTATAGAGTACAAGGATTGATGGTACTTTGGTTGGAGACATGCATATATATCTCTATATATATAGAGATATCTATGCGTACACACACACACACACACACACACACGTACACACAGCCTTTGTGAGCAAATGGTCAGAGGGCAGTTTGTGAGAAGGGAAGCCAAGGAATTTCCCAACCTAAAAAATGAGCCCTTTGCCCGAATTTGGCAATTTTATCCAACCCCTGGGCTTGACCGTAACTATCACATGAACACACACACATACACACAGGCGCACACACACGTTACACAAACAACATAGTTCTGGCCATTTGCAAAATATAGACAGTCTCACTTTTAATATGTTTTATCCATTGTTTTATTTGGTCAGCCGGATGACACTGCCAAGTACTAACACCTGGGTTTGAAAAATGAAGCTGCTACGGAAGTGCCAAAACTGCAATATGTTTGCCCCCCCAAAAAATTTACCTCAAAAAATGGTGGGAACCCAGGAGGGAAAAAAGTCCCAGCATTTAATTTGTTTCTATCGGCTGGCACTGCATGTAAGACACCGGGACACAACCACAAGGTAATTAACACATAATGCATCACACACACAAGCAAAAATGCCGGCAACCACGTCGGCCACTTACGTAGGTTACATTGTAGGCTCTATAAATATTCACTGTATAAATCCGGCCATACTCAATTACGCTCTGCCTGACTCTGTTCATAGTGCCCTCAAGTGGACAAACTATGCAACATCAAAAATCATAGCATGGTTGAAGGGTGTTTCTCCCGTCTCTTCTTTACTTTTTAAATGTTAATTTATTGCCTGTTAAATGCAGATACTGCTATATCAGTAAATAGCTAATAACCGATGCGTTGGTCAGCCTCTAGTTTTTAGAGCAGTTATCTGAAAAATAACATGACTTCATGTGTGGTTAATTACACTAACAGCCTGTCCATGAACTCTGTACTCCAGTTATTGAGGGCAAAATTCTTGAATGTTATTTGTATTTTACTAAGCACTACTAAGCAGTTATCTCTAACTCTGCTAGCATTAGGTGATGAATTTGAACTCCACCATGCCGTCTAAATAGCATAAATTATGGTTAAAAAAAAACAGCATCGAGCAATGCCGAGTGAGAGTCCACTAACAAATGGGTGACATCAGGGTCTTTTACATATATTCCATGGGCATTAAAAAGATAAAATACCGTATTTAAAGGGACATACACACATGGCTGTTAAGTTGTGTCTTTGACTCAAAGTGTAGTTTGGAAATACATAAATGTGGCTACAGTTCTATAAGACAGAAATGGCACAGCTAAATGCAATAAAAGCCTAGACATAATTTTCTGCAGGGGGAAAGTCTGTTTAACATTACAATATTAAAATCTAATATTTGTGCAGTTTGAAATAGGAACCCAGTGCTTTTTATATCCTTTGTCACATTGCTCCACACTCAGATAGTTCCAAACCAATTAAAAAAAAAGAGTGTTAAACAATAAGCTCTTATCTTCTGCTTAGAAAAACAGAACTTTTTTACTGGTTCGAGTTTTACCTTTTAACCAAAAGAAATGCAAAGCACCATAACATCAAATGACTGTTTGTGTTAGCCAAATCTGCTGAGAACAAAGGCCAATTTGCTTTCAAGATAAAGAAAAAGAAATTAAGAAAAAATATAAGAGAAGGGCCTACATATTTGAAGAAAAGTATCTATTGCACTAGTAGTTATTAGCATTTAAATGAATAGTTAGATGAATAATTAGATAAAAGATGTACTAACAGCAAGCTTACGTTATAGAGATATTGCACTACAAAGGTCAGTGTGATTTTAAATCGTGTTTGTTGTAATTCTGGGAAGTGTAACACTGAAGTCACAGCCGATGAAATGATACCCAGCTCTGATAATAAGTTCCAACTAGCAGCCACCCTGCCACAAAGGCCTCCATTAGCTGCTCTCTCGTGGGGACTCTGTTACGCAACAAGCTGCGATGCATCAGTCTCCAAACACGAGGCAACAAATTATCAAATGTGCCCTGAAAGATCAAAGCTGCTCAGGAGAGACGCAAAAACAGGGCGAAGAGGAGGAGCAAGTGAGGGGCTCATTAGAAGTTAGCTTTCATTAAGAGCAAATTAGAAACTTTCACTGTGCAGACAAAATATGGAGAGTGGGAAGGAAGGATAGGGGAAAAAAATTGTGTGTGTGTGTGTGTGTGTGTGTATGAGGGTGGAGGGGGCTACAAAGAAGCTGAAAATGACTTTTTAATCACATCATTAAAAGGGCTTTGAATTATGAATTTGTCACAATGGATGTCTTTAGGCGTGGGGGCCAAAAAAAAAAATGAGAGAAGGCTTTTTTTCCCATTTTTTCTGTAGAATGAGACCAAGGTTGGCTAATGCTCTGCAGCCACTGTGCGTTAAGCATGTGTGTGTGAGAGTGTGTGTGCATGTGATTGGGTGTGACTGGTTGAGTGGAGGTGAGATTTAGCTTATTAAAGCCAAACAATGATGGAAAATAAACCTTGATGAACAAAAGCAGAAGAAAAAAAAGGGGCAATCAAACCCGAGTGTTATCTAAAACGCCGAACCCAAACAGCAGTCGTTGAGTATTATCAAGTGTTTAAAGGTGTCTTTAAGTTTTCTGGCTCAGCATTTGGAAAAATTACAGCGGATTTCATTTTGTAAATTGCATGTGCTGCTGTGCAATGTTAGATTTGAAAGGTTGCAGCTGCAGAACCACAAACTTAAGAGGTGCAGCATGTAGTGAACAGTGAGCTGGCTTGATACAAGCTGATGGTCATATCTACTAACAAACAGGGGCCACATTTGGCAGGAGTATAGGTGAAAGAGAGGCAGGAGTGAAAAGGATAGAGAGGAGAGGTGGAGGGAGATAAAGAGCCATTGAAGATTAGAAAGGGGGAGGTGGAAGTTAGATAAATGCTCTTCTTGCATTTTTTTTTTCCTTTACCCAACCCCTGTCTCTCTCAGCTCTCTCTGAGCAGAGAACAACTCACTCAGTGGAAATCAAATGTTGATAAAGAGAAAATTGCATTGGATGAGTGTGAGGAAAACAGGAAAGATACACCCAGAGAAGCCCCACAGGAACAGTTTCGGGTGGGGTGGGGTGGGGGTGGGGGTGAGAGAGAGAGACTGTGGGAGGATGAAGAGAGAGGGGGATAGAGAGTGTAAGAGAAGGAAAGGAGGGAATGGCGGAAAAAAAAGAGGACAGGATGAAAAAATGCGGTTAGATCTCAGAAACTGATAGAGACCACACAGACCAGAAAAAAGAAAAATCAAAGTAACACACACACACATTTGCATGCACAACCTTTTTTCATATATATGCACCCTAAACACATTTGCCACATACACACACAAACACTGACAGGCGCTCTCTGGCTGTCTCTTGATGTACTGACAGTATTAGGGCCTGACACAATGAGGAAACAGGTTTAGGGGGCAAACACAAATAAAATTAGAAGGAAGAAATTGGCCTTCTTGTTACACTGCACTACTCCTCCACAGACACCTCAATTCTCTCATTACAATCCATTATAGCACCCATCCAAAGACAAAAGAGTTTCTTCTCCACAGGTAATAGGAAATCAACTCAGCACTCTATTGTCCACTGTTTCCCATCAGTACCAGTGGCCTGGGGGGGGGAGGACTGAGGCGGGCTACGTTTAAACCATACAGACAATAAAAAAAAATATTGAGGTCTTTTTGCAGTGTTGTAAGCTAAAAGCAGCCAATCCTTCATATTGCAAGTCAAAGCTACAACACAGAGACAGGCTACAACTGTTTGCTTATTCAAAACCTTTATTGAAAGCTTATAGCCTAAAACGGTATCAATTCTTTTGTCACAGCGGGCATCGATGTACAGCACCACAGCTTTGCTGTCACTGATGTTAAATTTTTACTTTCATTTGCATTTTGTGATTCAAGTGATTCTGTGCGAAGTGTTCCTTTCTCTCTTTCTGAGCTATAATTTGCGACAGGTTTTTGGAAATTGGAGCTCTCACCCCTCTCTATTCAAGCATGAGGGATCTAGTCATTTTCTCTACAGCACATTAACTTTGCGAGTGTAAAAGGAAAGAGGAGTGCTGAACCGTGGGATAAGTAGGGTTCTTAAGAGGCTGGCTTCACAGCACTGCGCCGTGCATTAAGTTACTAAAGGAAAAAAATCTCAGGGTCTACAGGTGAACTTGCCCATTTCGCTTTAGTCACATGGCAGCAACTGTGATTTAGAGCAGATATAACACAGATGGGAACTCTACACTGAAGCAAGTAAAACAGATGGTAAAGGGCAAAGTTATGGGTTTCTGGAAAAATGTGATTTACAGTTCCATAAATTTTTTGTGGTTTTAATTTATTGTCATACTATAAAAATCCAGAGCATGATAGTTTAGTTAGTTTAATAGTATTATTATCCTATAAGTTACATGGGACTGCTTGGGTTTGTTGTTAGGCAGGTAAGTCGTTTCATTAGTTATTTGAGAGAAAATAAAGTTGTACTGTACATCCAATCATGCTGATGCTAAAACACTTGGAAAGCAGGTAGGATGTGCAGGCAATTTGCTGATACATATCGGCTCTGTAGGTAATATGAGTGCAGTTTTAGAAACAGATTAGGCTGCTAGTTTTCAAATTTAACAAAATGCTAGCTGAAGATTTACTACACAGTGATATCATTTAATCCACATACCGGTACTTTATTTAAGTACAGATGTAACTGTGCTTTACTAAATGATATTCATTCTATGCTACTTTAAAGGGTTTGTCTGTTAGTTTTTTTCCCTTTTTAATACGGTGGCCCTGAAAGGTCAAATGCACTGCATTTTAAGAAAACACCAGCAAATAGAAAAACGCTGCAAAAGCACACAAAACACAGCGGAAGGTGAATAAAACACAATGGAAGTAGAAGAAAAACAAAATCTCGCAAAACATAACAGAAGTGTTTTTAGGGAGACAATAACATAACAGCTGCGGAAGTGACAGAAACCAAAACGTGAAGGATCGCACTGAGACACGCTTAAAAGAAGCAGAGGATTCATCAGTGTTGTGAGGGAGAAAAAGATGCAGGTAATGTGCGTTTTAATTGCATGATTCATATAATGCTGTAGATACATGTTTGCTATTAGCTGTTTACTGTTAGCTTGTCACTTCCGCAGCTGTTCCATCACATTATTGTCTCCCCCAAAAACACTTCTCTTGTGTTTTGTGAGTGGTTTTTTTTTTTTTGCTTTTGTGAGTGTTTTTTCTATTTCCGTTGTGTTTTCTGTGCTTTTGCAGCATTTTTTTTTTTGCTGGTGTTTTTTTAAGTTTCAGT